>JAGFPH010001714.1:152674-171441 GCA_018207615.1 Philaenus spumarius
AAAAATGTTATGTAAGACATCTTGCAACAAATTGTGTCTAATATAGCACAAAACTGGGTTTCTGAGTGTTCGTTATTTTATTTCCAAAGGACATAACACCAGTTTCAAGTAGATAAAAACATTGTCTAGCTTTTAGAGAATAAAAAAAAAAAAATAAATAGTTTCATCATAATCTGTTTTCTTGTTTTCCGGAGAAGATAACGTAAAATACCATCTTGAGCGTCACAAGACATAGACAGACAGAAATTGAGATAAGACGCGTTTCGGCTTTCCTATTGTATGAAACGAAACAATAACCAAAACATTTATGATTCTGCAATGTACAGACAAAACTCTAATTTTATTTATATAGATATTAGTAGGGAATGTGCGATTTTAAATAGAACAAAAAGTTTAAACTCACAAATTTTGTATATTATTATAACCTTTTAAATACGATATAATTTGCACTCACATTGTAGCACCATAACGTGTTGCAGGTGTAAAAACGGCGTGTTAATAGTAAACACACAAACATTACCTATTTAAATGACTTACAATTCCTGTTCTTTATACAGGGTGGACTGGTGGAGCCGTCAGAGCAATGGATATGAATAAGTCAAGTGTGTGAGAAGGAGTTCAAAGTCCATGGAGATAATTTACTCAAGAATGGACAAAATGTAGTGAAAGACTTAGCAATGGCAGTGTCACAAAAGTGTAACGACTTCCCATTGGAGGTTATTACATCGTACATTAAAATGAGAACAATAATAAGAATAAAGGACTTAAACCTCAAACTTTGTATGAAAAAATCAAGAAAAGACAGAGCATCGATAATTCTGAAGTTAGAAAGCGGTTAAACAAAGTGAAAAAAATTGCTACATAACTCATATATTTTTTACATTTTAGTTTTAGGTAATAGCTTTTATAAGTCGAAATGTTATAAAGCATTTTAATAAAATCCATGTCCATGTACAGTGAATAAATACACAGTTATAATTAGTGATTCTGTAGCAAAAATAATAATAAAATTATTGTTATTCATGTATATAACTAAAAATACTTTTACAAAATGGGAAGAACATTTTATAATATCGTATACGCTAGTTATTTAGGTTTATATGAAGTGTTTGTTCAATTTGGTAACCATAGACCGAAGAAAATTTAACGATGTGTAGCTTTTATTGAGCCTGTTATTGCTTTTTAAAATTCATTGGGACGCTTCAATTTGTCGACAGGCATTATGCGTAAAGTAAATGTAAAGTTGCAGTATAATTCTTTTAGGGTCTTTAATTACGTTATAGAAGAGGTAATTTGTATTTTAGCTATATAAAAAATAAGAGATAATTTGTTTTAGTGAGCACTGTTATTAAGTCTCATTTTAGCTGAAGTTTTCTTACTGTATTCATTCCATACCTATTCGAGAAGTGTAATCACTTACAAATTAAAGGCAATTTGACAAAATAATAATACAAACTAAATATTCGCTGTCTATATTACAAACACAGATATGCACTGTCAACATTATTACAACAACAAATATGCACATCAACAAACATTATACAATGTGTACTGTGTGAACAGATGCCAAGCATTGCTTGAGCTAGTGCGACTTATCGGAGGGTCGGTCACTGCGTGACGTCACCGCACTTGGCTGGCTTGAACCACGAAAACGGTCTAATGCGTCAACCTAGTTCTCTAACAACCTTGATAGCTAGTGGGATGATTGTTTGGTTAGGGCAAACGGTTCGCGGTATCACAGACAATACAAGTCTCTTGACCTTGAACTTGGCAGTAAAAGCCACCTTATCCATAGTTTAAATATATATATTATTGTTCGCTGGATTTTTAAAGCCAGAACAGATCAAATAGATCTAAACTTTAAACCTTGGGTTAGGAATAAAAAATTGTTATGTTCCTTGTGTAATACACAGGAGAATGAAACTGTATACCATTTTGTTGCAAGGTGTCCAATTCTGTTAGGTTTTAGAAATAAATGTTTTTTAAAAAGTACTTTAAGTAGAAAAGAATTCGTTGCATGTTTGAACGGGCGAGATTGGCTTTCTCTTTATAAATTCCTAAGACAAGCGTGGCATTATAATAGATGGTTTTTAGTAAACGAGTTTAATTACGAATTTAATGAGTCTGATGCTTTAAAAGCTTCTACAATAACTGCAATACGTACTCCCAGTAGATTAGGTAAAAATTGGAATTATTTCATTTTTAGACATATTATTTTGCATTTTATTATATTATTTCACACGAGTTGTGGGTTGATTCGAATATTTATTATCGTCATCTTTGTTTATTATATTTTATTTTATGGGTATTCAGTACAATTTATATTAAATATGATTTTAGCCAGGGTTGTTGCAGATATATTGTGTTTACGATTAGTTTAGATATTTTAATGAAGGGGTATTTTATTTGTAAGTTATTAACAATAATTAGGGTATTAAGTTGCAGTGAATTTTATGGATGTCATTTTTATGTATTTATTTCTTCATGTCTCATTATTTTTTGTAAATTTGTAAGTTTTTAAGGCAAGTGTTTATTTTCTATGTGTGTGTTAATTTCTTGTTTATAAGCGATGATAACCACCTAGGGTTTTCGCCTTTAAAAACCAAAAAAAAATTCTTGTTTATGTCAATTTTAGGTAATTTCTTTGTTCTAGTTAATTTTGTTTTTTGTTCTTAAGTCTGTTATATATATATAAATTTTAAACTAAGAATGCCAACCCAGCAGATGGTTTATGGACCAGTGCTGAACAAGTGTTTTTTTCAAATGTGAAATATTTGTGTTATTTATATTTCTTAAATAAAGCACTATTATTATTATTATTATAGTAAAATTTATTAATTAATACATTAATTATTATTATAATTCATTAATACATTAATTTTGTTCATGACAGTAAAATTTTGCATTACATTATTTATGTCCATATTTGAATACATTATTACTGTTCTTAATTAATTGTAAAAATTAGTATTACATTACTTTTGTCCATATTGGTACATATTAATATTGTTTATAATATTAAACATTTATAATACCATTACTTCTGTTGTTATTAGTACATTAATTTTGTTCTTAATAGTAAATTTTATTATTACATTATTTCAGTCCATATTAGTATAGCCTATATTATTATTCATAATTGTAAAAAAATACAATTACATTATTTATGAACATATTAGTACATACTGTTACTGTTCATAATATTAAAATTAGTCTTACATTATTTTGGCCAATATTAGTGTACTTTATTATTGTTCTTAATAGTAAAAATTAGTGTTACATTATTTCGGTCCATATTAGTGCACATTATTATTGTTTATAATAGTACAAATTAGAATTACACTATTTTAGTTTAATGGAACTAAAATTTAGAAAGATTTGATTACGTTGTTCGTGTTTACTTTCACCTTAATTTATCTTTAATTTATTACAAACTGTAGTAGACCAATGCGTGTTTCACATGCCATACCATGTTAGCGAAATCCCATGTAAGGAATTGTAAGCAAAATAATTTGTCTTAGCCTATTTAACGTAGATACTTTAAAAAATGTTTCATTCTGATTTAGTCCTAAAAAAACATTAAACATTTATTTCTTAAAAATAAAAACAATATGTTTTTTATATGTTTTGCAAAATCTGCTGTCTTGAGCTAATAATATAAAATTATTTATTGTGTTTTTACTGTTTTAACTACAGTAAAAACTTTTACTATAGTAAATTTTATTTTATGGTGTAGAACTTAATTAATGTTTTTTTTTAAAGTCGAAAGACCTTGTTTTGTGACGGATAGTTCTAGAACTGAATTTTAAAAAATGTGCCGTGGCAACGCATTTCTTGTGTCTATTAAAATATAATAATTATTAAAGGAACTTTTACAAAAAAACATCTAGAAAACTGGCTAACTTACCTAATAGTTAAGGAAAGTTCATAGGCTTTTGAGTTTTGCGTAAACAAAAATATTCTTTGGACATTATATTGGAATATACTGAAGAAGCCAATTCTAGACACCAAAATATCTAAATCGCCACAGAAGAACTCTAATAGAAGAAATAAGTGATTTTGAAATTATGTTTATATAATTTGTATTATCAAATATGAATCTGCAACATTTTTCGTTAGTTTGTATTTGTTTGGATTATGCACTTCTTTTTGAAAAAAACAAAAACAAAATTGGTTATACACTACCTTTCTTTCAAACAAATTAAGTTACTATTATCTACTGACAAACCAAAAAACATCTCGAACATTCCACTAAATTCTAATACATCAGCAAACAAAGACCTACCGACTCACACTACTCACCTTTATAAACATTTTATAATTTAAATACATAAAGTATGAATAATATTTTGCGTTAATTTGCAAAATGCAATCTTCCTGTAAATGACAGTAGAAGGGTCGTTACTGACCTGTCAATATATTGGCGTCATTTTAATATTCAAATTAATTTCAAGACTTAAGTAGGCTATGACGTACATCAAAATTATGAATTTTAAAACTATTTCAGTGTCTTTAGTAGAGTTCCTCTGTAATAACGGAACGCTTACAATTTCTTGTCTGCCAATAAGTCCCCACTTTGTAGATTGTATTTAGGGATATTTTAATTTTCTTAGATTAAAAACAATTACGGTGTTGTAGTTTAGTCATGTCCGACAAGAATTCTGTTGGTTTTTACTTTAAGGTGATTTTAATTGAATAAATATTGAGTCAGATTGAAAAAGTATTAACAGATTGACTGAGCATCAAGGGTCATGTATAGTGTTCAGTTTTAAAACAATTCTTGTGCTTTGCTGAAAATGAGAATACAACATACACAGAATATTTATCGTGTACAATTTATTTATATTCGCAACTAATAAACTGTTTAATTTGGTTGCTTTCTCCCAAAAGCTTCGTTTCACTTAGTCGAGACTGATTTTCTTGCAAAGGATGTGAGCTCTAATTAAACAAAGTCTTAGCTGCAGTGTTTTCGGGAATAGTGAAGCGAATATTTCAAGCAATATTTTTGTGAGTATCTTAAAAATACAAATTACAAACACCAACCAAATTGTTTCCATAGAGTTAAATAAAACATTTTTAAATTATAGCTCACATGACAGAATCATGCTATGTTTTTAGGCACCAAAATTTACTCCTTCCCGGTAAAATATTTCTTATTATATTTATTGAATTTTGATTACATTTTTTTACACATATGTGCTCAAATTTGCCCGTTTCAGAGAAAATCGACTAATAGACAAACGGCTGATCTCATTCTTTTTCTTAAGGTACCTAATAACCCCCTAACTACTGTATATTAAATTATACAGACTTTAGTGTGTTTAATTTCACATTTTTCTCCCAAATTGGATTTTGCCTCATATCATATTTTATTAATCAAATTAACCAGTTCTTCTTGAATTTAAAACAAAAATGGTGGATTTATTTTAGTTTATAAAATTTTCAAAAGAGTATATATTCAGTTTATTGTGAAAATAATCAAAACATTTACAAAATGTAATTTCAAACATTTTGGTAACTGATTTTACTTCATTATATTTTTAGCAATTTATTACCGCGTTATTCCAGTTTCCAGAATGTTAAAAATAAGGTTGTAGGAGAGAAGTAAGCGTCATTGTTGATTAACACGTTCTCTACCGAGCGTCGCATATATGAGTCGCCCTTTTTTCGCCACAGACTATCGTGACACTGGACTGGAATACACACAGATTGGAACAAACCGTTGTGACATTCGCCACAGACTATCGTGACACTGGACTGGAATAAACACAGATTGGAACAAACCGTTGTGACATTCGCCACAGACTATCGTGACACTGGACTGGAATACACACAGATTGGAACAAACCGTTGTGACATTCGCCACAGACTATCGTGACACTGGACTGGAATACACACAGATTGGGACAAACCGTTGTGACATTCGCCACAGACTACGAGTATGATTTTGTTAAAATGAGTTAATATATACTTTTTAATAATGTAAAAGTTATGTTAAGCAATACCTATTTGTATGTTACTTTCCTTACCCTATACTAGGTAAGGTAAGTATTGCGATCGACCCAAAAATTCGATGTCGAGTTTTCATAATATCTTTACGTTTCAAGGATCCCTGAGTCCAAAAAATGCATTTTTGGCAATTGGTCTGTCTGTGTGTCTGTGTGTCTGTGTGTCTGTGTGTCGGGGTGTGTGTGTGTGTGTGTCCGGAGTGCACAGGGCAAACGGCTGGACGGATCGAACTGAAATTTACAGGATATCTTCAAACACGTACACAATTAAACCCATGTAAATTTGAAGCAAATCGGAGGTGGTGTCTTACCGTGGGACCAGTTTTTAGCACATTTTTGGTATTTACTCCAAAACCCCTCTAACGATTTTGATTAAACTTTGCTAACATACTCTACTCAGACCCCCTTAACACGCTATGTACGCTATATACCCTTAAAAATTCGTTGAAAAAAGTTATTACAAAAACGCAAGTTATTTTGTTTGTATCTCCGAAATGGCTGGTCCTATCGATTTGAAAATGGTCTCATTCCATTCAGCGTCCAAAAGAATGTCAAAAAAGATACCCCACTCAACTTTTTCCATTTTTTCAAAAATTGACCCCAAAAACGCCCTTTTTGGGGGCAAAAATGACTTTTTTTAAACTAGCCGTATTTGGTATCGACCTTGACATTTTTGGGGGTGAGAAATCGATTGAGACCAAAATCAGGTCCGTGGGATTAACCGTTTTGAAGTTAGTACCGCTTTCTTCGAAACGGATACTCCTATTAACTCGAAAATGGTATCATCAATCTCTCGCTCGAAAAATTTGGTAATTGATACAGCATCTATTTTGGTAAGGAAAGTTGTGTGATGTGCACACCAGATGTTTTTTTTACTGTTTTCGACGTTTTTGAAGTCGTCGCATATATACGACGTTCAGTCTACGTCATAGTAAGTTTTTTTGTAAGACTCTGAATCAACGTTAGTAAAGCAAAGTATTTTGACCAAAGTTGCACAACCAATAAAAATTAAGACTGAAATACAAAGGCGGAAAATCAGAATTCCCAGGAAGTGAGAAAGGGTGAGAAAGATTCCTGACAACTTCAAGCCTTCGTATTACCACAAAAAAAAGGCGGGAAAACAAAAAAAGAATTGTGGCATGAGAAAGGGGGTAATTTTCATGAGAACTTAACGTCTTCACGTTCCCATGTTCAAAATCGTCAAAATTACAGCCCAAGTACCGCATATGAGCGGCAGACCTTCTTACATACTGATTCCAATAAATCAGGTCTTTAAAATATACTAGTACTTCAAAATTAACAGTTAAATAAATAAAAAAATAAAAAATAAAGAAACACTGCCACAAATATGCGACGTCAGTCTATTTTAATCAAACCAGGCGTGTACATTTGCGGCAGCAGTTTGTGGATAGAAACCGGCCTTCTCATATTTGCGACGCTAGTCAATGCGTACGGAACAATTTTAGTATGGTGGTAGCGAACTGTATGAAAATGTATGACGAGACAGAGACTGTACGGGTTAACAAAGAGTCCGCATATCTTCGTAATTATCTTGTATATTTGCAGCTGCCTTTCTTAATTGCAAATTCTACAAGCGATTTTTTCCTAAGTAACAGTTTTTCATATTTAATCTCTTTGTTGTTAATTTTCACCCGTTGCTGTTTTTTTAGGTTAGTTATCACAACATTAACAATGTCTATTTATTTTCAATACAATTTGCACACGCCTAAGTATTTCGTACGTAGCTCGCTATTGTGAACAAAACGATAAAGCAATTTAAAACATCAGTTTTACTTAGTCAAAGTAATGGCTGCGGTGTTTGAGTGGAATACCATAACACTTCACTCTGAGTCATTCTATACTTATCTCAGATCCATTTAGACAAGAGTGTGCCGTATATTTTGCATACATGTAACGCAACCTTAGTTTGAATGTAGAAACTAAAGTGGAGTGTACAGTATAAACAATTTAGGATGGTTGAAAATTAAGGCAGTTTTTATAAATTAGTCGGCAAAACTCAACCAACCGTCCCCTGAAACAAAAGATAAAATCCTGAGCTAAATTAGCAAAACAAGATTACAGATAATCCAGAATGACTTTCTTATTTGTTAACAACGAAAAATAGAGAATTTTTGGAATGTTTGTTATTTTGACAGTACTGATCTTGCACAACATTGTATAGTCATCATTTCAGACAGGTAATTATTGGTGAATACCGTGAACCTAATAGTTTTATTTTAAAAGTTTCATTGAACATTTGGTAATTAAAAGTTAACCATTTCGTAAAGTACTTGAAACTGAAATGGAGAAAGATGTAAAATACAACTTTTGTGTACCTTCACAATAAAGTTTCTTGATTAAAACACATTTTAATATAATAAATTGTACAGTATCTTCAAAAGAACAAAACAACTTAAAAAATGGCAGTCTGAAAATTCATTCTTTAATACGTACCCAAGAATACTAGATTTTCATTGTCAATCATTAATGTGTAAAGTATGCCCTAAATCAAACATCAGCTAAGATATCGCTCTACTAATAAACACCATAATGCATACATAACTACTTAACCGTGCTTCACCCTCCATTCTGTCATTTTTATAGTGTACAGTATATTACCAAAATATTATGGTAGGTATTGCTTTATTTTAGTAATGCTCCTCCCGTCAATACGTTTGTGGCCCTTTCGGATTAGCCAGTAGGGTCTTAATACTCGCTAGAATTATCGAAAGCTTGTTCGAAAACTTAAAGTTTAAATATGTTTTTAGATTCTTTGGCAATATATGTGTTGATAGTTCCCTGGACAATCGCCCAATTCCTATAGAACACAACCCTCAGCCCCATTCCTCCCTTAGTTTTGCTACTGTAACTCATTTTGGAGATGCTTGAGATATTTATCTAAATCAACGATAAGACCTAGGTCTTCAATACCGGTTTTCTTGTTTACCGGACCTTGATTTACTTCGATCCCGGCCAAAGAACGTCAATAGTATTTTTTTACCGAGGAAGCTTATCAATATCGTTTTATATACCAGGGGCTTTCTATTTAAACCCAAAAACTTATGCTCGCTTTCTAATTCCTGAAGGTTCAAATTTGCCATTTAGTAAAATCCTACGTGAAGTGACAGCGATCTAACAGACCCCAAACACACCGCCTAGAAAGTGTCTGAAGTCCCTTCGGCAATTTTGCAGAAGCTGTTCATAGATTATGTCGGACCTCTCTAAGAACAGGAATGTAAAAAAACATACTGTTCTCAGAGTTCACCCTCCTCTTTCCAACGAGGAACTAAAAAATGCAGACAGATCATCCATTGACCGAGAGCGTTTTCTGTTATTCAGGTTCTACATGTTCTTCATTTCAGATAATGTACCATTTTTTTAAGTCTGCCACGGTAGCAGATGTGCTTGAAATGAAGTGTCAAGCGTATGTTTACCGTCCCGTATTGCCTACCAGTCCCACGCGGAGAGACTTATGTTCGCTCTCTTCGTCTTTCACACCCAAAACCAAACCAGTTGGTACCAGAACATCCATTGGTTCATGTTGGCTTTCCATTTTGCCCAACACATAATTATTATATCCTCTTTTTTTATATGACATCCTATGGAGCTAGTTCGGAAATCGACCAATTTGCCTCTCCTTCACCCCAGCTACCACAGGAAACGGTGTTTCAAAGCCCTACAGGCATACATGCAGTCTAAAACGATTGAATACAATAATGTCCGCCTCGTTTTGTTCCCATTCTCCAGATATCGACAGACTCCAATCTGCATGGCATTGAATAATAAATGAAATGAAAGTATACGATCTCCTACTTTCCACTAAATCCCATTTGTATATGTTTATTTTAAAATAATTTTATTATGTTTTAAAATTATTTAAAACTTACTATAGTAATTTCCTTTTAACTTATTTCTTCATATTATGAGTGTGTTTTAAATTGTATTGTGTTATTTTAGTAATTTGTCTACTTACTGAATGATTGTCATTTATTTTATATTGCTTGTCCCCACTAAAAATTTGAAATTTTGATTCTGTAAGTAGGCTATACATTGTGTTGTTAATGTTAACTTATTGTGTTACGTTAACTATATAATTATATAACATCTTAGAGCTAAATAAAATAATGAAATTCCTGTCTTTATGGTTTGTTAGTGAAATGTATGATTAACACACAAATATTAATATTGTTAATCTCTAACTCCTGTAAGTAACTAAATGTTTTTTATGTTTTAAGAATACAATAGAAATGGAATTTATGGTTTATATACAATATACACAACACCAATGGAAAGAGTCTCTGTGTAGTTAAAAAAATATATTTAGAGAGTTATATGTGGAAAAGACGTTGCCTAAAAAGAACACCTAACTAAAATATTAGACATATTCGGATTTTTTTTGAAATGCAGTAAATGATTGGGAACATAAAATTTTTAATACAAAATTAAGTATGTATATGATCTCAATTTACTGGTTGTTAAATTAAACACAGCAGGTTCGAAAACATAGGTACTGAAGTATGGAATATTTCAAATGTTTTGCTACAATCCATCCTCATTATAGAGTCCAACTGTGCCTTTAAAAGTAAAGTAAAGGCTTTAGGTAAACAATTAAAGTTATAATAAATAAATAGAAGAAATAAATAAATAAAAATAATAACCAATAAATAAAGATAATAATAAATTATTGTAATAATGCATAAAAAATAATGCAAAAAGACATTTAACTTGAAACTCATGAATAAAAACAAAACAAATGTTTATAACGTAATTTGACTGTCAAGCAGTATTAATTATTTTATGTAAATTATATGTACAATTTGCATGAATACTACAATATCGTCAGGAAAGCATTCTACCTTTACAGAAAAAATATAACCTTGCGTTTACAACCTTCTAGCTTCACAATTGGGTAAAATAATAACATGAATAAACTTAATTTGGGGCCGGTTTGAAAAAGAAATAATTATTAGTTTGGCAATTATTACAGAAATCTGAATCATGTGAGCTATCGATTTTAGAACAATCGATGAATGTTAATGAACTTACTGACTACAGAGTTAAATTTAAAAACTGAAATATATTTATTTAGATGTTTATTTGTCAATGTGTCACGTTACAATAGAATGCTTGTATATTCTTGACATTATTTCGGAGACAGTATTAAAGGATCCATTATCAGAAAAGGTAAATTTAGTACCACCAACATTCTTAGCAGTTGAAGTAACACTGTATTGAGCTTATCAGTGAAATTAGAATTTCAAAAGCCATCAGTTCCGGCCTTTGTCTTGACGCCCGGAAGCTCTGACCTCTATAACTAGCGGCAAGGTGACGAGAATATACTCTCCGTTTCACATCCAACACAGAGATCACACATTTTATACAGAGAATCATTTTCTTCAAATCTAAACTTTTATCCTAAGCTAAATCGTATCTTGATCTTTTTTATGATGCTTTTTTTTTAAGCGTATTTACTTTACAAATTAAATTAATAATTTATGAACTGTTAAAAACACTTTACTTATGTAGGATTTCATACTTTAACCCTTAAGAGTTAAATTTAACACTTACTTTAATATTTTTCATGCCATAATGAATTATCATTTAGTGTATTTAGATGCTTAAATGAAAGCCACATTTAATTTACATATTTTGTTTAATTCGCCATCTATTAAATAACTAGGGGATACCAATTTGTGATTTTTCTTAGGAAGAACATTTAATTATAACATACAGGATTAATTTATTATGGCACGCACGATACCAACCATAGGTATTTTAGTTTATTAATTTATAATAAGTTTGTGCCGCATTTACTGGGAAAAGTACTGAATACTGTATATGGGCATTTCAGTCTCAGATAAGTTAATTATCCTATATTGAGATTTCTAATTACAGCCTACTAGTGGACCCAGCAATGCTTCGCTATTGTTTGATTTAATTTTAAGGGTAGTCCTAACTTAAGTAATTGAATTGCAAATGTTTTTTAAACAATTAAAAATAACATAAAATAATTTTAGCTTTATAGTTTGTATAAATTTAGTGTAATTTATTTTTATTGTATAGTGGTAGCTACTCCATTTAAATATATTTAAATATATAAAAGATACTGACTGACACTAATATGTGTAAATTGTGAAATTTTATTGAAATTAGTTGATTAGATTTTGGGAATATAGAAAAAGTAAGTGTATGGATTAATATTTACTTTTAAGGGTAGTTATTCCATTTCGTCCTTTTGACATAAGTAATCAAATTGAAATTGTAAATAGTTTTTTATATCCCTTACAAATTATATTACACTAATTTCTTGTTTAAAGCTAGTTAATTTATTTTTATTGAAACATAGGGGTAGCAACCCCATTCCAACTCTCAAAAAGTATATAAAAACATGCTTGAATTCGAATGTCATATTGTGTTGAAATTTCAAAGTAATCGGTGAAGAACTTTCGGAGATTTGAGATTTTGAACAAACGAACATTTACATTTTTATTTATATAGATTAGTGTAACACAAATTTTAGGCCAATCCATTGTGTAAACTTTTTTTAAATAATTCATATTTTTCACAGTTAGGTCTATATAAATAGGTGTCTTTAAAATTATTATATTACAGACAGGCTTGTTATATCCAAGTGGCCATATTAAACTTTTACAAACCGACTGTATTTTTAAGTTTTAACACTGTTACACTGACAGTTTTTCTTTTTTTTGTTGTGTTAATGAATGTTTTATGTTATTATTAAGTAGGCCTACAAATGGTTGCTATGGTGATTAGGTGCGTCCGTTTTAGTGGAATAAATTGAAGAAGAGTGAAGAAATTGTTATACATGATTTTGAAAAACGTAATAGCACACAATCGTGAGAAATTAAAAAGGTACTTATAGTGATATACTTATTATTCACGATATTTAAAATTGAGCATGGTGGGGGTGGGGAATAACTTCTGAGGGACCGTTAATTTGGTTTTACTGGATACAAAACCCAATCTAGCGATAACCGACATAAAATTTACTTAACAGTTCTTGACTTAAATAAATTCTTCTTATTGTCGTCCAGTAATAAGAAAGGATGCAACTGAAAATATTGCAATACTTACTATGTTTAACAAACTATATATTATATGATAATTGTAATGGATCATTTAAATCTTTGTCAGACATTTTATCCTGATTATACTCAGTAATATTGTTCCCAAAATAATGACAACACTCTTTGCATTGTTTTCACATTTATAATAGTAGTTAAATTAAGGCTCGGCTCTCCACATTCAAAACTACGATATTGGGTACCAATTTCAATGTTAAATAACCAAAACATACCTTCACTATTAAGCATATTTTTGTGCTGTTTTTGTTAAAAAACGAAAGCTGTACTTTTTTTCTTAAAGTAAAATAGATTGTGGGTGTTGATTGCTAAGGATTTTTGCAATATATCTTTTTGCAACTGAGAAAAAAATTAATAAAGTTTACTATTTTTTACTATTTATATCATACGTTTATGAAAACAATAAAACGGTTTCTGAAAATGTATTCGGCAATCAACATCCGCATATGACAGTACTTCAAAATGGAACCAATTTTTTAAATTTATTCCACGAATTAACGGAAAAAAATGACTTATTATGTAGCATTGCTCTTATGGGAATCAGATTCAATATGGCGGGCAGGGAAGCGCCCCCTTAATAAGAACAGCTGATTTCAAGTACGTAACTATTACTGATAGAAGCAACATGCTACTAGTGCAACTGGTGTTAGAATTCATAACTACATAGCAGTAAGGGGAAAATCTCCGGCTGTCTTTCTCTGCACTGAAAAAACTCTAACCGTACTGCAAAGTTAAAATTAATGTTAACAGTTTTTCTGTCATGGTAACATTTATAATGTCATGGTTACTTTAGAGCTTGAAATATTTGCATTGCTGTAAGGTTTTTTTAATGTTGAGTTTTACTGTAAACTCTAATGTAGTAAAATGTCATACTTAATTTAATATACGTAAAGGCGATGATTGTAGTCACTAAATTAGTTAATGTAACTATAAGGTAAATCTAACGTAATATACATCTAAAAAACGGAATGAAAACAATATCTTAATATGTTCACAATGTTAGCTTACTTACAAGGCATAAAGGCGGTTATTTATGCAGTGAACTGGGTTACATCCGTTGTACATCCTTAAAGACGGTAGCCTTTTCCTGTTTTAGAGTTACCCTGTCCACAATTACAGTTTCTCACGTTTTTACGATATTCGAATTCAGTTTCTCTTCAGTACTCGGTAGACTAACAAGTAACAACAAAGACCACATCAAACAGCTATAACTAAACTGTTTCGTTTTCGATCTTCTTGTTTTTCAACATACATGGATCTTTATACATACATGTAGAAGCTTTGTTGACGTCATGGGGATTTCAAAATTATATTACAATTTTTAAAGGTAAGTTCAGGTAAATACATAAGTTAATACAGTATTATAATTAGATGCAGTAATTTTAAAATCTACCATAATAAATACGGTATATATTCAATGTTAAAATTTCATTACAGGTTATGGGAGGTTGCCTGAAGTTATACATAACTTTGCCATACTATTTTAAAGATATATAACTAATCTATTTTCTATATATTTTAAATTATCGTTTTAATAATCATTCTGGTAAATATTTAAAATTCATTTTAGTAATCTATTTAGACATAATTAGTTTATTATCAAATAATATACTTTCATTTCAGAAAATGAAATGGATATACTTGCCCTATCCAATATGGAGGAAATCCATGTAAAGGAACTTATTTTTTAGTACCTAACTTCCATTTAACTGATTTAACATTACTACATACAACTACAGACAATTCATTCATATTATATCTTTTCAAGTAAAAATATAAGGCTCAAAGAAAGAAAATTAACAAAATAACATAATTGTTAATTTATATACGTCAGGCATTTCGCTAAAATATTTATTAATAACAACTACATCTTACAACAAATTAACGATTTGTTAAAAAATATTCTAAAAGATTCAGTTTGGTTGTTTAGCTGTTTAAAAATGTGTGAATGAATTTTTAATATGTAGGAGTGGTTTTTAAGAAGTACTTTTCCATTAAAGCCTCATTGAGACTGCCAATGGCATCACTCAATTAACATGAATTGTTTTAGGAATTTTTACATTTGAAATGACAGTGCCTTATTTTATTATTTTGTAAATATTTTGATGTATTTCAAAAACCTAAAAATAGCATATACAAATATTTGGATAATGAATTTTGATTACTTTAATCAGAACTAATTATTCTGATATTTACAATAATTTATGTATTTAAAATAATTTACGATGTTTACGAGTATTGATCAACCCTTGTTAACTAATTATTAAAACTAAGAATGTTTTTTACTAACAAAAAAGTTACTTCAAACTAGCTTAACTACTACTCAAGATAATAAATATCCATCTTCGGTGGGAAATGTCGCAGTAATTAATTAAATTAATTAAACTCATTATCAAATACGGTAGCTTTAAACATAAAATTTAGGTTAACATTTAAAAAAAATGTAATTTAAAGCTTGAATTCTTTATTTTAAGATGCAGTAAAAATGTTATGTCCTTAACTATGTAAATAACTACATACATTAATAACTATGTATATTATATAATATATTTTATAGTTATCTTACACTTAATTTTTATTTTTTCCAGAACTCTTACTATGTACCTCATCTAACTGGAAGACCTCGACAGTTAGTATGCAGGGGAAAGCTTGTCGACAAATTTCGAAATAAAATATCGGAGTTAAGAAAAGCTGTTTCTGTTGTGACAAAAATAACTATTGTTACAATAAACAAACTATATAGTAATTACAATCTTAACTAGTGTTAGAACTTTATTAGTATGAAGTTCACCACTACATCAACTAACCTTGCAAGGACGTTTGTTATACCGAAACACTCAGAGCAATTACTCTTATGATTACAATAACTAATATGAGTGTAATATTTTGTAGATGTATTGCCTAATTTTATTATTTTTGTGACAATAACAACTAACTTACCAGTAAAGGAACACTACAATATTAAACACTCTACCTAATGTTATAACTACATTAGTTTATATTAACTACTACATTAACTAGCCTTGCGACATAGTTAGTAGTGCCTTAATGTCATAGAAACATTAGGCTTACTGTTGAACTTACATTTGCTGCTAAGTTAATAACATTGCTATAATATCAAGAGATCAACAGTAGCTTACTTTAACAGCAAAGCTAACTACACCCTGCTGACCCGTAAACAAATATTTCTTTTACCGCAACATTAATTGTGTTGCTGCAAGGATAGAGTTTTTTCAGTGTGACTAGACCGGGAAAATATCACTTTCAATATTCAACTGTTATTGAAAATTATGAATTTCAATACAGTGGGATGAAATAGTTATTTCAAGAGATATTTTCTGCGATCGTTTGGTAACATTTTCTTTCGGGTTACAAAGTGATAAATTTCCTCCCTAAAGGCACAAATAACTACTTCAATCAGGCTTGACTGAACTATTAAAAAAGAAATGAATGTTTAAATGTTCCCAGAATTCAAATGCTGCAATAATATTACATCCATCTTCAAGATATTCAAAGTAATAAATAGTTATTCAAACTACAATAAATAATATGTTTGGAATAGCATCAAAATAAATATAACAACTTAAATGTACGTTCATCTAAATATATAAAAGAACTGACTAATTCATAATCATCTTACAGCCAAAACTATGATAGCTAGAGCCTTATAATTTTCAGGGTACATTTTCTATGTACCTGTGTACAGGATACCTCTATTATTGTAGAAGTGCACTAAAAAATAATTTAAAAAAATTATTGATTTTAAGGGTTTAAAAGGGTCAAAATATGGAGTTCACTCTCAGTCCCGTAATGGATAAAACGACTGATTTAAATTAAAACCTTAGCAACACAATTCTAGATGCCGCCTATACTGAACCAACATTGTTTGTTGAATGAATTTTTATTTAGTAGTATAGGAACCAACTTAGCAAAATTAAGAATAAGTTAATTATTTTTACCAACACATTTTTTTTAGGTTGGATTAAAAAAATAATAACTCGATCACCCCGGATGTAATTTTAGCGAATTTCCAAAATTAATTTAATAATGTTTTAGGGTTTCAACCAACACTTTGGGAAATTGGTTTACTCACGAAGGCATTGAATAGCTGCCTCCGGTACGCCTGGCCCTGGGTTATCTTCCCAGAAGCACTCATCGTGCTACCAGGCGCGTCCACAGGTTGCGGATAGTGGCACGACCAGCAATGATCAACTGCGAGATAAGAAGGCTAAGCCTAATGAATAAGCAGTCGCGGACAATGAGGCGGTAGTCATCTCACTCCATGGTGACTACCTTCAAAACCATTTGTTAGCTACCCAATCCCATGTATGTGGGCAACGGGCGCAACCCTTGGTAGAGTAAATGGGTTAAGGTGAGAACAAAATGTAAGTGCTTCGGACGGTGACTCGTCCAATGTGGCTTGGGTAAACTTGCCGACACGAGTACTACGAGTGGAGGGTCCCTTTCATCCCTTCTTGCAGTAAAGACTTCCTCTGGTGGTTTAGCTCACTGATTGAAGGTTCCTTCTTTCATGGGGGGGGGGGGGGGTCAGCTTCTTGGTTGAAGGCCACTGCACCAGCCAGTGACAGGGAAGCCTGCTCTGGGTGGTCGTAGGAGCATATCCCGGCAGAACTAAGCATCACGAGTACTGCCCTTAAAACTCGAGTTATCCTATGCCCTATGGGTAACGAGCGCATCCTTGCGGCAGGGTGTGAGGTAGCGTACCTGACGGTGACTCGTCCAACGTGCCGACACAATTACTACGAGGGAAGGAGCCCCACTGGGTATTAAACAGTGCCTTCCACACAATGTGGTAGAACAATGGGCATTAACCAGTGCCTTCCACATGGAGTTGGTCTCGTAGGAGCAGTGACCTCGCTGATAATAGTGGAGATCTGAAAGACCTCCTTTCCACACGAGTGGGTGTTGGTGTCAAACTCACTGCGCTCACATACACCGCACCTAACACAATTGCCTCCGGTACGACCTTGGCCTCGGGTTATAAACTGCTATGTTTGGCTCGAACAGATTCGTACAAACCACTTAGCAAATTTGCACTAAATCGGACTTAAAATGCGGTCGTTAGAGTGCGAAATTATATATACAGGGTGTCCAAGTTTCGACTGTCAATCTTTACGGGGTTATTTGCCAGCTAAAAACATGCAAATAATACAACATAACCTGTGTCCTATCTCGCTCTGTTTTCTGTCTGTCCTTCTGTATGTGATTTTTACAAATATCTTAACATACCAGAAACGGTTTAAGATATATAATTAATTATAAAACTGGATATGAGTATTCATTTAAACAGGGTACATTTTACTTTGAAATTTTGTTTTCCTTCTACAATATGTTTCAAAATGGCGGCAGTTGAAAATTGTCAATGTTAAATATCTGGAAAACTATACATTAAAAAAACGTAAAGATACCAAATTTGTAGACTATTTTAAGACAAATCTAATGATATATCGTTTTTAATAATTGAGTCATAAATAACGGAGATAACTCAAATTTAGTGGTCGAATGTAGAGCTGTTGGATATTAGAAGTTCCAGGTCTCTAGATTGAGGAGGTGTGATGGCATCATATGGCAGGTAAGCGGAGCTCAAAATTATGCCCTGACTGTCCTTCCCATTCTGTCAGTCGATTATCACTGT
>JAGFPH010001714.1:171541-194288 GCA_018207615.1 Philaenus spumarius
ATTATGCCCTGACTGTCCTTCCCATTCTGTCAGTCGATTATCACTGTTGTCATGTCTCTGAAACAAAAATCGATGTAAGGCAAGCATTGTACTCCTGACCTTACAAGAATGCAGGTTTGGTTGTTGGTAATTGAGTTTCAAAAATAAGCTTACCTTCGGCTTCTCTCAGTCCTACGATCCGACCTCGGCACCAAAGCTCCTGGATCATTGCCAGGTCAATGTGTTTTTGCCAGCCAGAATGTTCGGCAGAAGGAGGCCTAAGCCGCCCTACTGTGTGAAGGTTTAATTGCAGGAGCTTCAGCATTGTCTCTTCCTAACAACAAGACAAAAGAGACTTGCCAGAGCCTTACATGCTTCTGCTTTGATGGCTGCAAGAGAAGAGTCATCAACCAGGAAGACAAAGGTGCGGCCTTTGGGGTCCTCCTTTGTAGCCAAGTTTTTCCAATCTTTGACCCTGAAGCTCGGGGTTTTGTCGAGCATATCCTGTATCCTTTAACAGCTTAACAGGTGCTCTGAGGAACACCTTGGTATCCCGTAGGATATCTTTTCGGTCACCAACGATTAGCTCGACATACTCGCCCAGAGATCTAATGCTGGATATGACTTTCGTCAACCAGAGTTTGGTGTGAGAATTGGAGTACGAAATGATGAGTGCTCCTTTCTCCATATACGAGTCTGAGAAGACAGGGTGTGAGCCACCCTCCAAACAGAACTGCCATTTTGATGGAGGAGAGAGCTTCCTTAAACGAAGATCCGGGTTGCGACGATGTCGATAAACCGTGCTTACCAGATTGTTTGGGTCTCTTCCTCTGAGTTTCGGTGGAAGGGGGAGTTGGAGCTTTAGCTCTGCTGCGCTTCTGTCCATCTTCCATGAGTGCGAGAACATTGGCATCTGTCGAGGCAGCACCTTTGTTCTTCCGTTTGTCAAAGTTTTTGGGGTCATACTGCCGGTCTTATTTGGCCTTGAGAGCTCGCCTCCTGTCTCCTTTGGACATCCTAGACAACCTCTGTTCCACATTGAGCTAGAGCAACTGCTTTTTAGCGTCCGTCAGCTCACTTTCGAAACCCGGAGTGTCAGGATTTTTTGGGAGGAGGTCTTCGTCCAGCTCAGAGTCCGACTCAACCTCCCCCTTACTAGGATCTACCTCCATTTCGACTGATCTAGAATTTTGCTCCATGGCTAGTTCTCGTCTGTCGACAAAAGACGCAGATTCAGATACTTTTGACTTTTGGACAAAGTGAGCACGCTCTGAGGCCGCTACCTGTCCTAAGCTGGTGGCTGGTTCCCTGCCATATACATTTTTTTTATTCGGATCCATATAGTTACCAATAGTAGTACAGGGTAATAAAAAGGTCCGCAGATCCTGCATGCACCGTAAGGCTAAGCTTTCCTGAAAAGTCACCTGATATCTCAAGTATACTGTTTAATGTACCATTACCCTGGTGTCATTCATCCTATCGGCACGGGTGAAAAACCTTTGGATTTGGAATTATATTTCAGGATTTACTCCCTTAGATCCGTTGAATTCAGCCTAGATCTTAGTCTAGTGCAGGGACACCTCGTGCAGGATGCAACTCTTCATTGCATAGGCCCAACTCTTCAGTCTTGAGTGCAAATACACCCCAGAGGGCAAGCGAATAACTTGATCCCGCCGCAACGGCCCTTAAACAATTAAGTAATATGTATTACTTTACTTCAATATATATATACTAATTAACAGTTTTCACTGGGTTTCGTTAGTTTTTGTTATCCTGACTCTATATTCACTTTTTTAAGAGTGGCGGTGCTCTTCTAAAAAATACCCAGTTTTTAATGACACTCCAAAACGTGTTCTGGTGACCATGATCGGTGCTCATTGACTACTCCCGACCTTAGGTCTCACCATAAGGGTCACTGCAATAGCTCATTTTTTCTATTCAAATAAACGAAAAAGGCTTACTGTAATATAATTCAAACATCTGTTGTTACATATTACAAATAAAACAGCTGATTTGGATCATACGCTTACACAATTTTAGGTTAGGCATGTATATAATACTGAACCAACACACGTTTCTTGAAAGCGTTTAGATTTATTACCACATCAACCAAATTGGTAAATTTAGAATCAGGTAATTATTTTTCACACCAACAGAACTGTTGTTTACGTTACCGGCAGGTAAACAAGAAACAGCTAAGAAAAAGGCTTACTATAACTTAATTTTCGAACACCTATCACTATTAAAATTATGCCAACTTTAGTTTTACTACGTCTATTTAATCAGTTTAAATAAAAAAGTTTTTACGATATCACATTTTGATAATATTTTATAACTTGAAATTGCCTCTCTTATATTTAAAAATAAAAAATCCCTGTCCTAGTTTTGGTAGTAGCTGGAAAAACATAGAGTTTGGTAATTAACATGCTTTAACTTTAAACATTATAGTTAGTAAATGTGTCACTTCTTTAAGAATATTGTAACTTTTAACCAATTTGCACAATATAAACAACTATGGGATTTATTACAAAATCGGCAATTCCTTTTCGTCATACCGTACATGATATCGGAATTTCATACGTCGTATTTTCTTTTTTTCATTTTAACAATCTACAAACCCACTTAATATACTTAAATCTGATTAAGTCATTATTATAGCTAATTTATTTTAAACCAAGATTAAATTCCGATTAATCAAACATACAGTTAAACTTAGATTAAGTAACTGAAACTATAAATAATAGCGATTTATAAAACTGTCTTGAGAGGTAGCCTTAACTCTTGCCTAGGTTGCCAAGTTTACAGTTCTTATAAATTACCATCTATTTGAAATTAATCTTTCTAAAATGCGATTTTTCTAGCATAGTCTAAAATATTTAACGATACTTTTGCACCTAATATATTAATACCTAAAGAAAATTACAATAAATTAGCATGGGCTAGGTTAATGTACTTAATTAAAAAAACTCTAAAATTTAGCAAAAAGTAACGGCATTTCAACAAAAAATTTTACAGCAAGGACAAAACTAAATAGTTTATGATTTTGTCATGGGGTGGCTTTAAAATGGATTATTAAAGTTTATAGAAAATAAATAAGATTTTTGCTGTTTGAAGATTTCTAGATATTTCCGAAAATTTTTGTAAAACCATCCTCTTTTACCAAAAAAGTACTGTAGCTAACATTTGAGAAATATGCATTGCACGAAAACTACATTAGGTCGAAACTTGTGTAAGCGTGAAAAAAGTTTCCTTGATGAGGTAAAGCTTCTGCGTTGCTCCCCTTTCACTGGTCCCCACCACCAATGTATAATGTTTTACTGCCATTTTTATTGCTATTAGATAGATAGTTCAGTATATTGAGAATTTTACGTGTTGATGTGTTGACGTTACTAATGTAGGTTTTGATAAAACTTTCTGACTGCTTGTGGAACGGAACCCTAACCAAAGAGAACAAGATGCTTTTAGAGGAATGTTTACCACACTAACAAAATATACGAAACTGACCATGGTAGCATGTATCTAATTTATTGATTTTAACTTGTTTGATACTATTTAGAAAACTTAAGTATATTTAAAAAAAAAAAATACAGTATTATTGTACAAATAAGGGGAGAGGGAACAAGTCAAACCAAAGAATATAAAAATTAAGATCTATAGTTTATTGATTCATTTGTTAACTTTTCGTTAATTTTAGGGTCTTTTTTTAGAAGAGGACCGCCATGAATATACTGTGACTAAAGACTAGAATTATTTAGAACTTCAGAAACTACTTTGAAACTACTAAAGAATTATTCGAGAAACTTTATTCAATTCGAAGACATTCTGTTTATTCTAGCAACATAAATTGATTTTGTGATAATTATTACAGATTAAAGATATTTTTCACCTTATGTACAAAAAAAAAAAAAAAAAAAAAAAAATAAAAAAAAAACGTTGTGTTCTTAGAATTTAAAGCATTCTTACACACGTCTACGCTAACCATCAGCTGACCAACATTCAGCAAATTATACTTTGATATCAGCTGATTATCATTCTCCAACTTTGAGACGCGTTTTGCAAAGCAGTGGCCTTGATGAATACAAATAAGAAAATGGTGGAAAACAAACACATAAGGTTGTTTAGTATCTGTTGCATGAATAAAGATATCCTAAAACTTGATATTGTAACGGGCCTCGCGCGGCGTTCGGCTGTCTGCGACGGCGTTCTCCCTGGTCGGATGGTGCCTTCTGCTCTCGCGCGAATGTACATGCGTTGTCAGGATGGTGGCGGTGGAAGAGGGTTCTTCAATGAAGTGGTAATTGTGTAGAGAGGTTTCAATAACTTTTATTGACTTTTACAAGATGTTCTCTGCTGGTCCCGCACTAACTAAACTAAACTACCGACATTAGGCAACGGCAAGATCGATCCCCTGTTTGTTTGAATCTACTCGCGGACGCGTTCAATCCCAGACTAACTATTGCGTCTCGTGATGCTTCCAACTAGCCCCTCTCCCCTTAGGTGAACTATGAATGAACTGTGTCATCAGCAAACTACCTCTTAGCCAATATACTAGGTCCACTGTTAGTGGACTCTTTATCAATAACTCATTATTAATTAATATATTTATTACTAAGAGGCGAAGGGTACCTGTCACATTATGAATACAAATGTTAAGCGTCTGAGCTTACAATTGGATTCGTGTATTTTTGTGAGTTTTTGTTTCTATTATTGTGTTTATCACTGAAGAAATATTATGTCAATAGTTTTCAGTCAAAAGTATTGTGACATATTCCTAATTTTATGATAAAATCCCTTTCTCAGTGGTGAATCCTGAACTTATTTAACAATGTCCAGAGTGAAGTATTATCCATCAGATAAGTAGATCGAGCTAGTTGTGTGTTGTCACCTTAGACAAGTGCACTACATCTTAAGTTTGTGAAAATGCCTACACGAAACCATTGCTTATGATTAAACCAGAAGTGGTATGAATATTGTATGTATATTTTAGAAAACTTTTTTCGGTATTGCTTACTACTTACATCAAACCAGACACAGCTAAAAATCCTTACTTCTCTCTGTAACTATCTATATACTACCTAAGCTTAAGATACATACACTGATTTCTTTGTAATTTGCTAAAAATTTACAAGACCAGGTTTGACTAGACAATACAACGCTGCAGCACATTTGTCTGTTGTTACAATTAAAGTGTCAAGAAATAGTTGCAATTAAATTTTGCCATGAAGTTCAACTAGGTCTGTCTTATTCATTATTTTATCAGTGACCAGATTTTAATGGTCTTAACTACCTAAAGTTCTTAACGGACAAATAACAATTTAACACTTTTCATTACTTTTGAATAGTTTTCACCTATGGGTTTCGACCTTTCAACAAGTTAAGTTAAGAGTTTAGCTCTATAATTTGATACAGTTGCTTGTAAAAGACAATTGCTTGATATTTATCTGCATAAACGATATTTTTTTAAATATTCATAGATTTTTCTAATTCGTTCTAAACATTGGCGATTAGCTGTCACTGTTTTTTTAAATGCTTACTAAATTTCTTTAATTTAATTTTCGGAAGTTTTAATTTCGTTTTAAATTAGCCAATAAATACATAATACTCAAGACGGGTTCAAAATTGCCTTTATCCAATTTATTATCAACTAAAATACTAGTCTTATAATTCTTGCTTATGTTCACCACCTGGGGTAGTTTTAAGTCAATTTCAAATCAGGTTATTCAAATCAGTCTAAAACTTTTCGATTGATTTCTTAGATGATTATAATTTTTCCCAAGAGTCTGCGTTAGACCATTTTAATTCAGACAAATTAAAATCTTCTTTACATATTTCATATCATAAAAAAGCAATAAAAAGTTGATCGGGGTACAATTTAAATTTGTTATCTTTAGATAGTCACCCACTATTGATAATGAGTATATATAGAAAAGAAAAAGTATAAAAAGAATACAAGTTGTATATTTTATAAACATACAACATCAGCAAACAATGTTTAGTTTCTACATAACAAACTGTAAAGAAACTAAAACTACTTCTACAACAATATAATTGGTAACTACTACTAAACAAGTACAGAAAAAGCAATCCTTTGGCACTCATTAAAGGAGTTAGTTCCCAATGATTCAAGGTTGGTTAGCTATTTGGATTTCCCAATGATTCAAGGTTGGTTAGCTATTTGTATTTCCCAATGATTCAAGGTTGGTTAGCTACTTGGATTTCTCAATGATTTAAGGTTGGGCTACTTGGATTTTCCAATGTTTAATCTACAAAAAAATAAAGTACTATCATCATTAACTACTATTTAGTTTATGGGTTTGAAATATTTGATACTAAAAATGTATATTAATGTCGTTTTGAAAATATAAAGACCAGTTTTCAGTCTGGGTCATTAATCGAGTCTTAATATTAGGATCAATAAATGTTATGCGAAAAGGTAACACTAGTATAATACTTAATTGATCGAGCGACGCGAGGTCTCCGTTTTAACTCGACCGTTCGACATTTCGTCTGTGTGTCTGTCTGTCTCATGATTACGGCCAAATGCCTTGTTCGATTTTGATGATTTTTTGCATAAATGTTCATTATTCTTAGGCCGAGCCATGTATATATACGGTTTTTTCCATTTTTCATTTAACCCCTTAAATTAAATAAAAATGGCGGCAGGACCGTTTCTCTCAGTGTAAGCTTTTTTCCAAAGCCAGTTTGTGGCTTAACCATAAGTCGAATTTAAAAACTAATTACATTTTGCTGGAGTAAATTTAATTTTCAACAAAATTGTATTCTTGATGTTTTTGTATCTCTAACGGTAAGCTCACAAAATGGCCGTAAACTTCAATTTGTTAAAAATCATCCAAGTTTTTGTAATTCAACCATGATTTTATACGTTTATTCTAAACCAATTCAAAAGTGTTCCATAGCTTTTTTGTAGATAAAGGTTCATAGAATTCATATATGCCAGTAAAAATTATTTTAGGCCTACATAAAAAGTAGTAAACATTTTTTTGTAATTTTTTTCATAAATGGAAAAAAAGTTTCGTAATTTAGTTCTAAATAGAACTGTATAAAAATATTTACTAATTTCAAATTTCTTATTTTGAAATCACCAGTTTCTATGTTCCTACTACAAGACTGCTAACAAAACTAGGCCTGTTTTGAATAGTAATTTAGGAATGACATATAATAATTGCCCAAAAATGACATATAATAATAAGAAAGTGTAGAGGATAAGAAAGTGTAGAGAATAAAGAATCAAACTGTAGCCTATACCTGTAAATTATCATTGTAAATTTCATAAAAAGTATTTGACTTAGCTTTACTTGAATTACAAAATGACTTGAAACAAATGAAACCTCTCGGCGATAAAGGACATGTAAATGACCGTTGGACACCGCGGGAAGTGTTGGTACATGGGTTGAGATCACTATCACGACGTTTTAACATAGTTTGTTTTCACTACTTCTAATATTGGAATATGATATGGAAGTTATGGAACTGTAAATACATTGTTAAGTTTGAGTTATTTAAGTATGTAAATATTTAATTGTATGTTGTCCCTCTATAACGCGATATTTTTAGCTATCTTGCGTATTATTAACCTAAATAAAACACATTGCCTCTAAAAGAAAATCTTTAGCAGTTAAAGTCCAAGAAAATAAAAAAAGACGAGAAATAGAAATACCGGAATCGAGAAATTGCAAAATCATGTTTCACTGGCTAAACCTTGTGCTTACTTCCTTACTGGCACACTATATTTAACCTAAGCTCAAAACCACATTTGTTATTTCAACGAGCGTGGTCTACTGTTCACAGAACTACTAGTATAAATACAATAAAAGAAATACAAACAGCTGAAAAGATCTTTTTTTGGTCATGTGTTTTTGTAAAACTATTGTTTTGAAATTTCACTATTTATTTTTCATTTTGTATATGTATATATTTAATATTTAACACGTAAAATATCAAAATTCAAAAAATATAAAAAAAACAAGCACTTTATAGTTGTATATCAGATTGTATCAGAACTTAAATCAGTATATTTATTTTCTTATTCTTTTCAACCACCTATACATGCAGTCCTTATCATATTACACAAGACATCTTTAAGGCCACTCCTATAATTAATTACAAACTCTATAATTACTACAATAGATCCAAGGGCTGTATAATAACACAGCTTGTTCTCAGCGGTGAATAGTGCAATCATGTTTTAATTGGCCAAAGCAAACGGTGTTGCCGATCTTACCTCTAGCACAGAGATTATAGTGTAGTCATAGTAAACAATCGTTCGTTAATATACATCTGAAGAAGTTCTGAGGCACCCCACCAACAAACACGTGTTCTTGAAACTATTTAGACTAACTATGGGTGTCACTGTAATTTACAATCTTAATACAATACTTAATATTTGTTTTAAGGGACAGGAGAAACATCCCAATCATGCTTAAACAAATTTTGAAATTGAAATCACACCCAAGCAAATTTCGTACATGATTTAATAGTTCTACATGCCCTATGTAAAACTCGTTCTTTAATTATTTAGAAGAAATGGGTAGGGTATTATAATAATTTACACTTATTCACACTAATTGTTGATTTTAAAAACAGTTAAATAATAACCATGTTTTATAAAATTTGGTTTGCAATATAAATCTACAATTGAATAGGTTTTTTACAAACGCTCTCAGTCAGCAAAAAAATCGGGTATTAACAACTTTACGAGAAACTTTTAATTTTGGCCCCAATCTGAAAAGGGATAACTACGTAAGCGTTTAATATTTTGAAAAAAGCGTTAATATTAATATTCATGAAACGTTTGTACTTATTTAAATCTACCTGTTCAATGGTATTTTATGCATATATCTTCTTTGAAAGTTATTATTTATTACGTATATTTATTTGGTATGATTAATTATATATCATTAAGATATGTCTTTTAGTAATGCTATTTAGATAACTAATTAATTCGACTACACAGCTGAATCGCTGACGTGAGTTGAGCAAATTTCCAATTGGGAAACAATTTGGGAAATAAGTCTACTCAAAATGCTTCGCACGCCAATCCGCATATTGGGAGTATATTCAACACACAAAGCATTGCGTGCTTCGCAAGCCAACCCCACGGTAAAATCCACCAAGTGGCTTTGAACCGGGTACTTTTTTGGAATTTTACGTTTTGATCGATTTTGGGGGAACCAAGCGAGCTATAAGGTCGCGCAAAAAACAAAATGTGCAGAATAACATCCTACATTTATATTTGTAGAAAAAACTCTGAAAAACATTAATTCTCGTAGGAAAACTCTCAAAACATTGTTTCTTCCGGTCAAAAAACGTGCTTCCGGTTGTTGGATTTTTTTGGCTGACGAACTCGTCCGAGCGACATAGACAACCAACATGTGTACCAAATTTGAACCAAATCGGACTTAAAATGCGGCCTCTAGAGTGCGAACACATATATACATATATATATATATATAAAAAATATATATATGATTTTTGATGACACCCCAAAACGTGTTCTGGGAACCATGATCGGTGCTCATTTGCTACTTCCGACCTTGGGTCTTACCATAAGGGCCACTGCAATAGCTCATTTTTCCTATGGAAATTCGCTAATAACTTTTTTTAAACTACTGCATAATAACTTGGCTTTGAAGAACATATTTTTGTAGTCTTGGCACATTTTACTAATACATAAAATGTCACATTTATATTTAAATTGTAACTGTTTTTTTGCTTCACTAAGGATAGAATATCGTAAAACACGTTTAAAAAATGAATTAATAATAATTTCTGTTATTTACTCTTAGAACTATTAATTCTTCTGACTTCTCACGAGCCAATTACATCAAAATAAAATTGTTGAGGTACCGTTTCAAAATAGCAGGGTAATATGGCAGTATACGTATAGTTAATTATTAATTACACAATAAATTGTATCCACTATTCTGTTTAAAAATATATTTAACTTTTAACCCTTCCAACAAACTTGTTTGGAACTATTGTAGTGGAAGTTGTGTTGTGTGCTTATAGTTGACTTACACACACATGCTACTGATAACTGTAGTAAAAGACCCGTTGAATAATAAACGGAACAAAATTCAGGATGTATTTTTATAATTTTGTTCAACCTATTTTATCCGAAGTTTAAAATAGGTGTAGTTAAACAATTTAAACCCTTACAAAATATAGTGACCCCTATTTAAACACATTTAAAAGGATGTGTTATAATCTCGAATGATTGTTATAAACAATTTTAAAGTAATTTTATGATTAACAACTAAAGTAGGTAAATATGAATTAATAATTAACTAAGAAACACTTCAGACACTAACAAAAAACAATTTCTGAAAGTATGTGAAAAACATTACAATTTACAACTTATTAGTTTTTATAAATTCGCAGTGGTTCTCTAGGCTATAAATTGTTATTTCAAAGTATCAACCCCCAACATATAGGGTAGTATCAAAGGCTAAATTATAATTAATTACATTTATTTGCTATCCTAAAATCGTAATCAAAACAACAGCGAATTAGTTGTTATAATATGAACTGGATTGTTTGGATCAATTACTTTACAGTAATCTGAAATTAAATTAATACGAACAATAATAAAATGTTCATCTCCAGGATATATGTGAATACAGTATATTGAATTAATTTATTCTAAAAACAGCTTACCACTCATTTATAGTCCTATTCTAATATTTAGCTACATATTATAGGAATTAATTATTACTGATTTTAAATACAAATTTGTTGTTCTATTTAAATGATTAAATTACATAATGTGTTGATTAATTACATAAATATATTGATTCTACCCTCTTGGATAAAAGCCTTTTGCAGCAAGTATAAAGTTATGTATAATTATATAGGAATCTGTGTTTCTCCGAAGCGACGTTCACAGAACAGTTGTTATTGAAGCAGTACTACTTTCATTACTACTGGCTTATCGAACTATTAAAGTATTTAAAATTTAAAAATCTCGCTCTATAGGAAATCTTTCACACGGGTAAATAATAAAACTTTTATATTACCGGTGAAATTAGATTAAACTCCTCTGTCATTATTTTCTGCAGTAATTTGCTTCCATTATTAGATTTTTATATGACTAAGCTATTGAATGATGAAACCCGTAATAATGAAACGAAAACTTACAGCAATATTATGGTACATTATTAAGAGCTTTATCGTAAGAAATATTATTAAGGTTATAATGTGTATATTCATTTTGTATTAACGATTTTCTTATTTGTACATGTTTGTACTTGTAATAGTAATTGTATTCCGCTTTTAATTCTGAAAAATGAAGGCGTTTATCTCTAAATTTATATTTTGTGATACAACCTATATTTTGTTTTTATTTCAACACATGATTGTCTCTCAATTAAATTAGATGTTGAATTGAAAAGTAGATTTTCAAATTTGTAATAAATGTTGTCAAATATCACATTACATGAATGAAGGTGGGTGAAGAATCAACCTTTACAAGTTGAATTATAAATTGTCAGATACATATTTCATAACAACAATATAATTAAAAAGTTTTAAGATAACTGTGGTGAAATACATACACTGAATATAGGAAAACCTAGAACCATAAAAACAAACAAAAACTAAAAAAAGTGAATGAAGCAAGTTGTGATAATTATACTACATTTTATGTACAATGACATGGCAATCGCCCTGAGACGGACGTGCCACACTACTAAAATATATATTACTGTAAACACCATCTGAGGATGAAGAATTTGTAATAAACAATACTCTATATTATAGTAAAAGTTCATAAAATTAGTTTCCTCATTGTGTCTCTAACGATACCAGTAACCTCTGAAACAGAATGTATCTGATATTGTCAATATCTCTTTTAATTTCATTTAGTTTGTTCTTTACAGCAGGTGGTTGCCGAGTAAAAGAACCTCGCCTAACGTGTAGATTATCTGCGCAGGTTTTTGAATAATGTCAAATGAAAACAAACTGTTTCTAATAAATAAATGCTATTGTTGCATACTTTTGGATTTTAATTTTGGAGGCAATAACTCTATGTGTGTAGTATTGTCTGCTCGACTTATATGCATGTTTTTGGTTAATGGAGGTGGTTTGAGTTTATTGTTATAACAACACGTTGTTTGTGATGATACCAATTTCAATACTTTTTATGTTTAAATCCTAAAAGTGTATATACACCCTCTTAATTATATAGTGAAATTATTGCAATTATTATTGAAGTCAAAATATTAATCTACCTGTCAATTAGTATTACCAAACAGACGTAAAACATCATCCACATAACAGTGCCATATAGTATACTTTTGAGGAGAGAAGAACAAGACAAACAAATTATTTTCTTCAAATTATGTCATTGAAATTTTTGCTAACAGAGGTAAAAGTAGGAAATTTATAGGCAATCCAGCATATTGTTTCTAATATGTTCCGTGAAAATTAAAATACTTTTCGTCTGTCAAATAATTTAAATAATTGTTTTGTCTATCTTCGCATTGCGTATCTTAAAACACAATTTTATTTTATTTTTGCATTTATCTGCAGGAATGTTTGGGATTAGAATTTTCATATGTTTGTAAAATAATTAGTTTGTAGCTGCGTTATTGTATTTTATTTTTGGGTTAGTCTGTTGATGAAATTAACCAGAGCTCAACCAGGTAATAATATAATTTCGGTATACCATATAACCTGGGAGGCTTAGGTTATGACGCTTAAGTATTTGCCTTAATTTTGAAGAATCAATAAACTAATGCCAGATCTTCATACCATTATTTACTTGTTTCTGAAATTCAACTGTAGAATCTTTTTTTTTATAATAAAGTACAATACCTTTTATTTTCCGTCAGTGAACCTCTTAGTTTAAAACTTTGTTTAAGGGTAGGTTAGTGTGTTTCACTAAGTTTTTTGCAATTTTTATTTTTTATAAGTTTAAATCATATCTGATAAAATAGCTCTAAACCAGAAAAACATATCTAGTTTTATAACATATTGCTTCGATTTATGTTTTTATAGTTTTTATATTGCTTTGCTAAATCTTCTTTTTTATAATCAAAAGAAATGACACTTAAACATTTTGTGCAAATATTTAGTAAAATAAATATTAAAGATGCTGTCATTATTTAATTCAGTCAGTGGCGTGCAGTATGTTAATAAGAAAGAGAACAATAGGTGGGACAAGATAATGAGGTCAGTAATCCTCCATTTCCTTGTTTCCTGTCCCCTGGGTGTGCGTCACTTTTGTAGGATGGTTAAAAGTCGAATTGGAATCAGTAAATTTTGTATTTAATTTGCATATTTTAAGCTGCTAAGTCTATTGATATTATTGTGTCCCAAAGTAAACCAAAACGAGAATATGCTTAACACTACTTTGCCTTGTATAATAAAGTTCTTGCTTGGTGCCGCTTAGACTAAAGAAGAAGAGGGAATAGCGAAGCAAGGTAAGCCATTTCATTAAGCCGCTCTTCTTATGTTTAACCACAGATAAAAGAATAACTAATAGTTTCTTTTATCTGTGGTTTAACGTACATGGGCGGTAAATTAATCGTACCCTTAGTCATTCAATGAATGTATTTATTTTATTTTATAAATTTGACTATTCGATGTTTACATATATGGATTGTTTTGGTAAATTGCTACTACTAGACAAACCCGTAACTTTCCAACGCTGTGGAATAAGAGACATAAAAATGCTAGTAAAATGCAGTTAGAAGCAAAGAAGTATAAGAGCATCTAGAACAGACGTAAACATATGGTTATGACGATTGATAAATTAGTAAGATATGTCACAATATTAGAAGAGCGGTGTAGGAAGTCAAAGGACCGTGAATACTGGCGCCTGGAAAAAATAATTGTGTAAAGTCGGTCGGAACGAATAAAAAAAATAAAAATAAAAAAACAATAATAATACAATGGAAATTAAAATGAGTATTTATTAAATTGATGGGTTCCTTAAAAATTAAAATTTTATAAATTCTAAACTTCATTTCTAGATTAAATTTCACAGTACATTCGAAAAATGTTCTTCATTTTTATCAAAATGTATTAAATATTGGCTCTATTATTATTTTTAACTTTTGTTTAAAGTGCTGAATATTTGTTAAACCAGCAATATTTTCAATTCCCATTTCCCTTTTGGCTATTTGAATTAATTGTGTTTAGCTATACCTATTAGGGCATTTCTTCTTCTTTATTTTATTTCATTTCAAAATTGTTATACATTTTTTTTTATACTGCTGTTATTTTTCCTTTGTTACTATCTTATACTGTTTTAATTGACTAATTTTATTGCTGGAATATTTTCAAGTGCTGTGATAGGTAAGCACTAAATAAGAAATTCTGCACTTAACAATTATTTTATTTTTATAAAATGAATATTAAATAATAAAAAAAAACTATCGTTTGATTATATTTTGTAAGCTTTCAAAAACGGTTGATTATATTTGACAAAACCATCAGATACATATTTTGACCTTGGGTAAGTCAAATTTAAAACTGAGTGTCACTTCTTGACCTTGTATTACGTCTATGAATCTGCTTATTGAGGAGTGAATTGAATTTATCAGAGCAAATGAATAGAAACATTTGTAAAATGCACTGCAGGAAAAACGCCATACTTATTTCAATGAAAGCTATGTGGATGTTTTTTACAATATAATTGGCTAAACAATTTAAACAAATCAAAACGCATATGAATTCTGCCAACAATCATCAACAAGGATGTGTTGAACGTATGTTTACAAGTTGGAGATTTAATTATTGATGTTTCATTTTAAACTAACTTGCGTTTAATTGCTTGTTTTAATAGATGTAATTTATTTTTTATAATGACCTTGATAATTAATATAACTTATCATATGATCTTGATAGGACAATATATTATATACGTTAGAGGCCTACATAATATATTTATGTTATGCTTGCTATAATGGCCTTAAATTTAACAAAATTGAATGCATGTATATAACTAAAATGTAATTTCTCTATTGAATACGTTCATTTATTTAAATAGTCTTGTTAATTTTTAGTAGTCTTATGACAGATGCATGATAATTTAAAGTACAGTATTCACGTTATTAAAATCTTTGAACTGCATTTTAATATTTGTAACCAGCAAATGAGTATATAATCTCTCAATTTTTAAGCCTCTGATATTTGAATTTGCCAAATTTAAGTTTGCATAATTTTATAAACGATTACTATTATAACTTTACAGAGTTGTGTATATCATTCAGTAAGGTTGTGGCGTGGGTTCCGGGAAATGTTATAGCCTGAAAAGTTGGGGTGAATTTTAGTGGATCGCCTCCTAGACGTTAGGAATCACACTTTCCATTTGCACAAACATTTCTGTCCTTGCAAAATAATACATCTTCGATTAAAAACGATATTAATTTAAAGTTTGGTTATATACTACTAAAATTTGAAATATGTTAAAAGAAAATCTAAGGAATAAGATTTTGAGGAGAACTCGAACAGAGATGATAGAATTCGAACTTACATCTAATGACAGTTAGTAGCATATAAATAAATTAGAGTAGTTAGAATTCAAGATGATGATGTAACCAACATTTCTCTTTGATTTTGTAATATTCTTAGAAGAATCTTCCAAAATTTATGAAAGGAAATTGAAAAAGTACAACCTTCGTCAATCGGCTGTTTTGCTGATTTATAACTTTCTCCATGTTTAAAGTCCGTAAAGAGAAAAAGATAAAGAAGATTTATCTATAGTAAATTGTATGCAAATCCAATAGCCTTTATCATAGTAGCATCACCGACGGGGTAGATAAAACTGTGAAGCATACAAAGCCTAATGATTTCAGGGCAGAAATTGCAAGAGATATTGTAACTTTGAAGTTGGTAAGATAACTCATAATATATAAGAATAATTCAAAGAGCTTCTTGAAGACTGGTTGAACCTTTTGATCATTGCTATTTTTACTGAGTAATCTTATTCAATTTGGACTCCAGACCATGTTTTAGATTAACGAATTTAATCTCTTGTAGGTTTTGAATTATTTTATCTTAATTCTGTTTTTACTAAAAAAATACAAATAACCTTATACATTCTTTAAAAAATGTATATTTGTTACAATAGCTCACATAGCATATAATATGTGTTTGAAAACCTACAATTTCGGAATATTTAAGGGAAATAAAATACATTTTTACATTGTAGTAAAAGTATTAAGTAGGATTTCCATATGATAAATAAATTTGATCTGTAAGATATTTACGTGTATACATGTTATTTATCCAAGCTAGGATAATTTACATTCAAATATTTTTAATTTCAGTAGGCTTTTAGTCCAGAAAAATTATAAATTTAAGGTCTCACGCCGCAGCAGATTAATCGGTTTTGTCAATATTTAAAAATGTTTTTTCTCGACGGTAAATTCAAGTTTAAATTTAATATGAAAACAGTTAAAAATAAAAATAAACGCCACTTTTATCGAACACTTAAAATATTGGCTGGGCATAAATATTTTTCAAAGTATTATGATATAAAATACTAACAACGGTTTTACTTAAACATATTAAAAAAAACACTAAAGATTACATGTATTCAAAAGTTGGCTTAAATGATAACCACCTAGGTTTTTCGCCTTAAAAAAAAAAAAAAATTGGCTTGAAGTCCCAACACTATTAGATCAAATTTGTTCTGAATGTAGATAGTATTAATAAATATAAAATTGTTTAAGTTATTCTAACAGCTATAATGGATAGGATGGAACTATATTTTTTAAAGCCTGTTTAAGGTAAAGTTGGGTAGAAAATTTTTCATCAAACTAAATTTTACTCAATTTAAAGAGGAGAATTACATTTTGGTCTATAATCTCTACTTTTCAGAAGACAAAAATATATTCGTCAGTACATTTGAACCTAACAGTCCAAATTTACAAAACTTTTTGAACAGCAATTTAGACGACGAAATCATTTTAAAGACTAGTCTGAGTTCATTCTTGTTTTTTATAGGCCTACCACACCTAAAATTATGACCACTTTCTTCACATGTCTTTTTATAAAAGTTGTTCATGTGTCCACCTAATCTACCACCAACAGAAGGCATATAAAATCCACATTTAAGAAGGTTTTACTTCCAAGTTCAGCTTTAGGTGAATACTAATTGAATCCCAAAGTTGAACGTTATATAATTCCAATAAAATTGACCCAAACGCGACAATCCGATAGTGTTCAGAGGACCATATTTTGTGAATGTAAAACTTGTTGTGGAAATTACGGTATTTGAGAAAGGGGGATAGTTTAAACGTCATCATGCATCATCAGTAATGGAATACATTTTATGGTAAATATTTTCCCTATACCAAAGAGCATACATTTGTTTATACTTGATTTACGTGCCGAGATGAAATGATTAATCGGTTAGAATTGACCTGGTTGACGGTTTTGGCTTTTTCAATATTTTTACTAGACAATAAATTTGGAGATATGATCCAGATAATGCTTTGAGATTTGATAATTTGATTATGACTATAAATGATGATAAACTATTTGAACGAGCATGCAATTTATTTGTTAATAATTATTTAAAAATGTGAAGAAATTTAAGTCCTACTCGACCAAAACAAAACTTATCCCACTCGTCGACCATCCACTTAAAAAATTAAATAATAGTAGATCTATACCGGGTTTCAAAAAATTTATCCGCCATTTTTAATGCAACTTCGTTTTTTTAAATGGTGGTCATGTGATACATCATTTCGATGTCGAATTTTTAAATCTTAATAAAATAGTATTTTTACAAAGAGTAGGTTCCTCAATCACATCTACCTTCAAATTTTCCTTATATACGAAATATTAAACCGTTTACAGACTTTCCGAAAACCCGGTATATTATATGGTTTAAAATTAAAATTACTTTTTAATATACATTTTTTAAATATTTATAAATAGAAAGGATAACCAATTTTAAAACTCTCTCCGTTAAAAAAAATAACGGACTTCATTTATGCTTTACCAAAGCTTTTTTTAAAGACAAAAAGCATTCTGTGAAATATGTCGTAAAAATAATAATACAAATGTATTACACAAATTATTTATAAAAACTAGATATCTTATTTGCTTAGTTAAATTGAAACAGATCAATAACCCTGCATTTTAGTTTTAGAACTATGTATGCATTCTAGTTTTGCCAACATTTTCGATTTGGCATTGGTTACATCATTTAACAACCAATATCTTTTAAAATACATAATATTATCAACTTGCAAACATAATAAAGACACATAAAAAGTATACAAGATTTTATTTCTTAATTTATAATATGTATTTCCAGTAAATACGGTAACTATATTGTAAAAAAGTATTTTTACGTGCAAATTTAACTAATGTAGTTAAATATTTGAACTTAATAAAAATTGAAAACGGTGTTACAATTCCAAAATATTCAACATCCGTTTTTCAAGTAAATGTTATTTTACTTATCTAACATGTTATTTTATCTTCAGTACATTTTGTCTGATTAGCATTTTGAGAGAAGTGAAAACGTTGGCAATTCTAGTAATCACATGCTTTTGACAAAATGGCCTGCGTTGCCAGTGTTGTAAAATTGTTACGCGTTTGCCTAAATAAGATTATCGCCAAAACCAAGGCAATGAGAGCTGAATATAGGGAGTTTTACATTTTCTTACTCCTTAGTTATTTTCTATAGCGAAATTAAGATACGAGTTTATTAAAAACCTTTTGAAATGGCTTTGATTTAAAATATTGATTACATTATGAGGAACATTCTCTCTGCATAACTAAATACCATTTTTAAATTCATTAATTGAACTAAGACTTACAGAAATTGATTTGTATTTTTGTAAGCGTTAACATGCCCCCATTTATGTGTAGATTTCGAAGACTTATGGACGTTTTGTTTGAAAAACTGAAAAATCACTGTAACTCTATTAACAGGCAAAATATGCATCGGTTTAAAGTTAATATATCTTTTACGGATACCAAACTGTTTTTGAAAGGTTTTGTTTTGTTATGGCAAATTATTGGTTAATGGGGTGGAAACAAAAGGGGGTTGAAGAACAAAAAAGTGCATAACTGCTGTAGTAAGCACAGTATTAAAATCGTTCGGAATTATTCTTAAAATTCGAACTACTACCTACAATTTTGTATGGATTAATTTTGATACGGCCAACCCTTACAGCTAGGGGTGGCAACAATTAGGTCGCAGAACAAATAATGTATTACTCTATTAGTAGAAACCATATCGAACCATTTTTAAATGGTGTAAGTTATATAAATGTTACCCAAATCTTTTGTCTAAAACATTTTAAATTAACTACAACCCTTAGCTCAAAGGTTAGACAACTACATTTTGAAAAAAAAAACACCCATAGTGTACAACGCAGTACAAAATTATTGTAACCCTTCTAAATATGATCTTAAAATTGTTATGCAACAATTTTTGATGAAACTATTCCTACAAGGGGTGGCTAAAATGAGGTCGCCGAACAAAAATTATTAACTTCATTTATAGACACTATAATGAGCCAGTTCAGAAAGTCTGTACATCTTCGTCTTAACGATACCAAAATGTTTGTAGAAATTGTTTTTGGTAACAATAACCAAGCGCTACTCTAAACTCATCAAGCTGTAACTCTTTTGTTCTTAGCGCAAGAGGTAACGAAATTTGTTTTAGTTCCGAGGTAATGGATACTTTGAAGTAAACCGTAGTTAATCTACTTGTATCTTCAGGGAAATTCAAAAGTAATTTTTTAAAGATTGAATAATTTATTTTTCATATGTTTTGATATATAAGGTTTGTATAAGTTAAAACTTTTTATCTAAAACAGTTCAACACAAAGTAGATTGTAGACTGCGTTTTCATTAATCTGAAATGTTTAACTCAATATATTCTATTAATATATTAATATATAATCAGTGGCGTAACCAGGATTTGATTTGGGGGGGGGGGGCAGCAGTTGGGGGTCTGGGGGTATTTTTGAAATTTAATAGCACTACAACCAAAACCTAGTTTTACTCTACTTTTTATGTTTATTTTGTGCAAATTTATTATGCTATTGTAGGTTTAAACTATAAAAAAATAGATTAAAAAAGGTTTTGATTTGATTTAGGGTTATCAAATTTAAAAAGTATTTATCAAGTAGCCTTTGTTATGTAACCAAACGACTTCATTATGTAGCATAATAAAGTTACAATAAAATAAACTTAACTTAAATACTTTAAATTTTACATTTTGATATTAACCTTTACTCTGGGGAATAAATTCGGGAAAAAGTAGGACAGATAAAGTTTTATTTAATTTTAATGAAAAACTTTAGGACAGTTCATCATATAATTCAATGAAAAAGTTACACCAACTTTCTATTCCTAACTAAACTTTAATCTTCTACAATTTCTTGAATATTGATTGATAATTTCATCGGTGTCAATGTTGAAATCTCGATGAATAGATAAAAGGGCAAGTGTTGTTAGCCTTTCTTCACCTATAGAGTTTCTCAGGTAGGTTTTCAACCTTTTCAGTGTCGAAAATTACCTAAAATAGAAAACATTCTTCAATTCCGTGTAAATAAAACTATTTTGTATCTTATTTACAAAATAGCTTAATATTGAAAAAATAACTACCAAAGTTAATAAAATATCAGAATTAATTTAATTAAGTGAAAGTGAAAGAGAGAGGGGAAAATGTTCATAACAATGTAAGTAGTTTTAATATTTTTTTAATTGTAAGACAGATACCCTCATAAGTAACCTTACATGGGAAAGTCGCCCCAAATTTACATAACCTTGCAGTACTTATTATTAATACAATCTTGTTAAGAGCGTAGTTTAGTAATTACCTTTTAACTGATGCAGTTGTAACGGGAAGGACAGTCAAGGTACTCAGTAAAATTGTTATGTTTGAAAACGCATCATCGTCTTCTTTCAGGGACTTGAGCACTGAAGTTGTATATTTCAGAATATCTAGGGATTCCTTCCAGTGACTTTTCCATAAAACCCACTCAGCACGCAAGATATCCTTGTTTGAATGTTCCAAATCGGATTTGTAAAAAATCAAAGCTGGTTCCAGATCATTAAACTCTCTGCTTTGAACATTGCAAGGAGAACGCTGTCTAAACTAATGAGTAGGCCTACGTCTTTGTGGCTGGTAAATCTGTCGGTCAGTACTGATGATATTTCATCTATGTAGGTATAGAATATTGTTCTTCGGTAATATTCTTCAAGAACTTTTGCCTCTACGTTTGACCTAAACCTCTGTGTGCCTACAGTTCTAGGGGTTTTTTGTTCGATTCCCAGTTTTTCTCCTATACATATATGGCCTTCTCATAAAGTTGCAAAAACTGTGTGTCCCCATCTTTCCTCATTTCGGAAAATGTTTGATAAGCTAACTCAATTTTCTTCATCGCTGAGCTCAAGTCAATGGTATCTTTCTGCACGTACTTCGAGGTTACATAAGTTAAGGATAACATTTTAGTCATGATATTCAAAGTCATTATAAAATCGAATAGCTCAGTACTCAGCCAGATCAGATAGTCTGTTCAATTGCCTAGAAAGTGATGAAAGTAGGTCGTTTCATCTTTTTCTCAATTGTTTGTGGTTATAAATGCTAAACTATACATTTTAATAAACAATAGTAAATATTGGAAATTTTCAACATTATATAAATTTCCTTGAGAAATTACATGGAAAATGTGTTAATTCCCCGGAAATTCCCCTGAATTATTAACTCCTCGGAAAATTCCCCGGATGGGGGTTCAATTCTCCGGATTCCGGGTAATTTCCCGGAAATTGGCAACGCTGATGATGAGTAATGGCGGCGCGGCGGGCAGACGTCGACGCTGTTCGCTGTTCCCTTCAGTGAGCTAACCGGCCCACGGATGACGGATGCAACGGCCCAAACTAAGTTTAGGGCTACCAATTTAAAGCATTTTCATATATTATGCACAACTTAATTTGCTATTTCAATTCTTAAGAATACAAGATCGAAGCAAGCCAGGAAATTTAAATATTGCAATTTAAAAACAAAAATAAGTTCTTGTCCTAAAAAAAACTGGAAAATTTCTGGTGGCCCTCCCTGGATACGCCACTGCTATTAATGATGTGTGAGATAAAGAAGATTTTGACTAATAATGGTACAGTTTTAGCTGTTATCAAACATAGAACCTAACGGAAATAAGCAAACCATAACAGTAATCTTGTAGCTCACTATATTCCAGTGAAACCATTATTAGCACGTATTTGCTTACTCATGGGATACATTGATACTTAAAATCTTTAAACAAATGTTTATATTCTACTTTAGTTTAAACGTTTTCCAAATAAATTTATTTTATGCTACATTGATGTACATCCCCCAACGTTCAATAAGTAGTTTACATAATATGAGAATCTCAAAATCTTATCAATGAATTTAAACCTCACCAAAGGCTCTAACGTGTTAAGACGATCATTGTTCAAGGACTCGGAACTACATTCTCTGCAATCAATCAGGATTAGAGCTGTTACTGCTTCAGACAGCTAATCCTTAACAGTTTCCTCATTACCTCAAACTTTGCAACTCACTTTTCCTTGGTTTAAAACAATTTGGTTGAATGTTTAATAATTTGCTTTGCAAGTATGCTTTCTGTGCTTTGCTTTTTAATAAAATTAATATATTGTAAAACTTCATCAAAAAGAAGAACGAATTTGCAGATAAATAAAACTATTGTATGTGCAGAATGAATCAAACCAAAATATACAATTTATTCTGAATGCATAGAAGATAATGTAATATTCAATATTGTAATTG
>JAGFPH010001714.1:195232-231643 GCA_018207615.1 Philaenus spumarius
GGAGGTGTACCTAAAATACCTTTACACAAGGTTATAGTAAATTTAATTGCCTTTCGACTCATATAACTCACAAATTGAACTTGGGCTTATGAGAGGGAGATATCATGCAATTTCCTCGCTCTAACTTTGCCATTTTGGGTTTACTACAAATAGGCCGCCATTTTGTTTCAATTCAAAAAATAAAAATATATGTACCTTTCAAATCCTACAAGGACCCTTTCACAAAAAATTCATCATTTTTGAAGCATATTTACTACCTTTTAGCAAGGTTGGTAAAAAACTACCCCTCAAATTCCTACCCAAAAACGAAAAAAACTGTATAACTCCGCCATTTTGAAACGGATCGAAAAACAAAAAAAGTACCTTTTGAAGAATCGCACTAAGGCCCTTTGACCAAAAAATCAGAAATTTTGAAGCATTTTTACTACCCCTTAAAAATCCGGGAATAAAACATATATATATATATATAAAGTAATGATTTTTGGGTATAGTCTCCAAATGGTCTGAAACGGATAGAAACCAAATTTTAGCCTTCTCCGACCAACCGTTTTCAAGTTGGGTCGAGTGTAATAGCTCTTATTTTCTTCGAAAATTCGGCTAAAAATAGCTAAACATGTAATTATTGTAATAGAAAAGTTAAAATTTTAACATTAAATTTAAAAATACACGGTAAATAATTGTTTTATAGCTTAAACGCAAAGAACATTTTTGATAGAGTATATTATAAGGATTACAACAACGAAATAAAAATTACTCTATCGCTTTTTATCTCTTAGATATTGACAAAATAAAAAATCTTTCAAAAGTGAACTTTAAGGGGGGTAGGGGGGAAGCAAGAGGGGGAGGGGCGGGGACTTTTGTGTAAATACTCCTCTTATACTATTGTAACACCTGACAAAATTTCAGCTTTTCACTAATTACTTCCCACTAAGGCCTATTTTTTCCCTTTATTGACTGGGCTAAATGTTTAATAATGTTCTTTGCAAGTATGCTTTCTGTGCTTTGCTTTTTAATAAAATTAATATTTTGTAAAACTTCATGAAAAAGAAGAACGAATTTGCAGATAAATAAAACTATTGTATGTGCAGAATGAATCAAACCAAAATATACAATTTATTCTGAATGCATAGAAGATAATGTAATATTAAATATTGTAATTGAATTTGTTTCAGTTAACTTGGTTTAGAATAGTTGTAATAATTACTATGCCACCGGTTGCGGTTGTGTGAACGAATTGTACCTATTGGACTACAATGAAAAAGCAAGACATTTGTTAAATATTGTATTTTATAAATATATACAGTGATAATAATAAAGGACATAACCTATATTTGCTAGTAGTAGAAGATTGTATTTGTAATGTATAAGATGTGTTGTATTTGTGATGTAATCCATTGCAAATAAGAAACGTGACAATGGTTACAAATAAGTATTGTAAAACAGAATACGTATATAAAGGACTGCAATACATTTAAAATGGCCAATAATGCGGTAAATAAAAAAAAAATTTTCCTGTCCATATGATTATGAAAATATTATTTTCCATTAATACTATAATAACCCTTGACTACAAACCTTACTTCAATGAACTACATGCTATTAGTATTTTCTCTTTCTCCCCCTTCCCCCAAATTTCACGTAATTTGATTTTCAGTACTTTTTCCAAGCTAAAATGTTTATTCCAAATGCCTATGAATAACATACGACACATAGTTGGAACTGTATATGGTTTGTTCAAACTTTTAAAAGACACAAAATGTGTGCAGTGTTTTGATTCTCAACTGTTAAAAATACGAAAAATGTGTACGTGAAGGCCTAAAAGGTGCATTAAGCTAAAATCGACATAGGCTAGAAGGTTATAAATGTTTAAAATATTTATCTTAATTTTGTGAAAATGTAAAATTTTAATTTAAAAAAATAAAACATTTGATTCAAAATATTGAAAATGTTATTTACATGTACTGTATTTAATTTTGAGCATTATTTTTTTAAGAAAAAATTTGTTTTGTTAATAGGTAATAAAAACTGAATCTTTTATTTACATTTTAAGCACATAAACCTAATATTTAATTTTTATTTCCCCTGTGACATCTAAATATAATAACAGATATAATAATTTTGAAAGCTCGTATGGAATTTTCTTTATTTAACTTTATGTCATTGTTAGACTTTCTTTGGTACTTATTGGAGTTATTCGTTTTGTGTGGCTTCAGCTCAGTACTTCAAGCATTTCATCGAATAATTAATTGTATTGAAACTATGCAACAACTAAAATAATTATTTTAATATTTTAGAATTTATTACAAAAATTTCATAAATAATTCGCGTTGAGAAATACATGACAAATTGTATTTATTGGGATCTGAAAACTCTAATTTGATAATTATTAATCTTAAAATTTGATAAAATTTCAACTGTATGACAGTTCAGCTGGAGGAAGAATAAGTCTACTGCTACAAAACCATCCGGTAAAAACCAAATTCGTGAATTGTATTGTGCGTCTGATTCAAAATCACCCGGTGAAAACATTTAGTGCGTCTTCTTTCAAGCCAATTATTAAAACCAGATCCGTAAATCTCATTGTATATCTAACAAAGCCGTCTGGTATAAACGCATCGGTTAAAACCAGACCAATAAAACGTATTGTATGTCTGCTTCAAAGCCGTTTTGTAAAATCGTTAGTACTAGGCCAGTAAACAAAATTTTTTCATGCGGATTTCGCACTCTCCTCTTGTGAGAGGTACTGTGGGACTCACCAATCTCTTGCATGCAAGTGAAAGTACTACAAACTAAAACACCCCCTTCCCAATGGACATAAACTGGGGAGAATGGTAGCAGCATGTAGGGAGCTTCCTAATGGCTGCAACTGGATACAGTCACTGAAACAAGAATAAAGTTAGAAGCATGCATTGAGGAATTTCTTCTATATTGAGGCGCAGCAGATTTCACTCTACGGTGGATCACCCAAGATGGCGGCTGGCCGAGGCTACCGTCTTCCGGGAGTATTTTGAAGTGTATGTCTGGTTTAAAGCCATCCGGAAAAAAATCGTCCTTTAAAATTAGGCCAATGACAAGCGATTTGTGTCTGCTTCAATGCCATTCAGCGAAAACTCTTCCGTCAAAAACAAACCCATTAAAATGTATTTTATCTCTGCTTCAAAGCTATACGGTAAAATGGATTTTGTGTGCTTCAAAGCAATTTAGTTAATAGTATAGTGTTTCTACTTCAAAGCAATCCAGTGAAAATGCAACCGTCTAAACCAGACACATGAAAATTCATTTTGTTTCTGCAACAAAAATTATCCGTTAAGGGTCTGCTCCAGAAAAAGAGAAAGCAACCGGTAACACAAGCGCTTCTCTCTATAGCCCTATCTAAATAGTGCAATTTCTCGCAGCTGAGCGCTTTGACATTGCCTCATTTCAAACCATTTTATAAATCCATCTTTTGTAATTGAGTGCTGGAAAAAAAAACTGAATATTCTTTATAAAATTGCGGATCGGGCTTCCATTTCACTTTTAATTATACATTTTTATTGTGTAAAGAAAAAAGTTTAAACTTGGTACTTCAAAAATGTCAATTACGTGACAAATGAAAACATTTTTTTTTATGTGAAATGCAAAACGGATGCGTATTGTGACTGTGCTTAAACTGAGACCTTGCAAACAATTTTATGATAAAAAATAAACGAAATAAATGGTTTGAAATTTAACATTGCTCTTATGGGATAAAAATCCAAGATGGCTGCCACTACAGCAGACACTTAAGAAGGTATATAATAGTGTATCTGATGGAAACGTATCTGTCAAACGTATAATTTTCCATTAGTGTAGGCTTACCGTAACACACTGGGACACGAGGAATGTAATCAGTAATACAACTTGAAGTAATCCTGAGATTGAATGCTTTTGATTTACCAAATTGTAAACATCTCATGGTAAGGATTTTATGAATTTATTCTTCTCTGTTTATTTGATGATGTTACATTTAACTATATCTCATACATAAGATCCATAGTAAAATCAGTAAAAAAAAAACTGCACATTTAGATTTCTCAGGGTGTTTCAATTCCTCGATGTGTTCTTTGTAAAGTTTGTTAAAAGGTCGCCCCGTCTGCTCCCCGTAAAATTGATCACATAAAGTGCATTACATTCTATATATACCAGTATTCGTGTATTTACCCTGATTTGAATTTCGGGTAACATTAAGCATATACTGTAGGTTTGAGCTAGTTTTGTATGCCATCCTGTAACCACCATGAGAAATCTCATTTGCAGAACACCTAATAAATAGTGACCATTCGTATAAAAGCATAGGTGATAACATGGACATAGTACAAAAGTGCAGCTAACCGACTCTGAATATCAGCTGATAACTCAGTGCACTATCTGAAGTCAGCCCAGAGACATTCAATGGTGAAGGTTATTAATTAATTGTGTGGGCGTGTGTATGCGAACTGTTTCTTGTTAGTGTTGCCTAATGTATTGAATGTTTAATTGTGTTTTTATCACCCAACGATGGGCGAAAACAATGTCCGAAACACGTGTAGTGATATGTTTATGTTTTTTTTTAAACATATTCGGTGCTCTAGATAAAAATTTAAAATTAAGATTATATGGAATGAGATATTTCTTTTATTAATACATAGGTTTTAATACCATATTTGAACTATTTTCGTATGGGTTTGTGTTTCAGAGAGTAACTAAGATCATATTTGCATTAATTTGTATTTATAAATAAAGGGTGCACTAAATGTTAACGTAAAGGCAGCGTTAATTTCTGCTTATATGATAAAAAAAAAAAAACATTTCTAGAAATCTGCCTTTCAAAACTATAATTTTTAAAAGCATTTATTTGCATGAATGACATATTTAAACAAAAATTGTTTTGTAGTTATGTTCATTATTATAATGCCCTAAAATCTAATTAAATATTCACATAAATTCAGCTGGTCCTTACACTAAGAGCGAATTTGTCCGAAAGTTTCAAGCGGAAGTTTGGCTAGATATTTCTACTGAAAGACACTTACGGCGTTCCCTTTTTTATACTTCCTACCTTATCCGCGAACATGTTCAAGCTTTATTTGTTATTGGAAATGCAATTTTAAATAACACTGATCATTCATATTTATTTTGTATTGTTTAAAATATTATTAAAAATACGTTGAATAACTTATTAACTTACAACTTAATAAAATTGAAAACTAATGTTTTGTATAGAATTATATCTGTACCTACCGCATAACCGGGTTTGCATAGTTACAATCAATTGATTTCCAATAGTACTAAATACTATAAACAACGATTGCACCTCAAAACAGACTTTCCCTTATATTTACATGTAGAGAGCCTAGATTTTCTCTACAGATTGTAATTATTTACGATTCCTTTCTTTATTATAAAGAATTTCAGTTATGTTTCTTAAAAGTAATCTGTCTTATCATTAAATTAGTATTTGTTTTTTGTTATAACTGTACCATGAAAATGTGTATACTTTATTAGCCTCAGTCTGGAAGTTAACTCCTGCTTTATACAATATTCAACGTAATTGTGAAACAATTTTTATTAAATTTTGACTTTAGCAAATAAATAGTATTCTTTTCTATAATGGTCAGTGGAAAATAAAATTAGCTGAACTTGTTTTTAACTTAACACAACAAACAAACAACTTGTTACAGCTCATGAAAATTATCCAAGTCGGCAACCTCAACTATACAAGCTGTTAATTATTTAACTTAACATCACTTGATACACTAATATCTAATCTATATTTAAAATAAAATTTTTTTGTAAGACGGTAGAGAAAATGACATATGGATTCCGAACAAAAATGCTTCCAGAGAAAAACTCTTCGAATATTGAATGTCCATTTGAATATTCGCTGATGACATTGGGTATCTCCGTATTCAGCAAATGTTTTTATAACGCCGAATATTCACATACTTTCGTGCTTAGAGTGGGACCAGCTTGAATAATGACGTAACGATGTTGGGGCAGATTTATACATGAATGCACTCAACTGAATTACAGTCTGATTAAGGAATCTAGTTGATGGAAACATTGGCAAATAATTCAACTTCCAGTTTCAAAATTATGCAAATGTACTGTGAATGCCAGTGTAATAACTAGTTCACATCTTAAAAAATTTTAAGCCAATAAATGTGTTACGGTCGCAAAAAAAAGAGCGAGAATTTCTTTAGAATATGTTTTCAAAACAACAACTGAATTTTATTACAAATTAAAAGAGTAATTTTGTCCGTCTGTGTAGCTTTTATTGATACTACTAGTAAGCCCCGTGAAAAATCACAGGCAGATTAATTAGATACACATCAGAAATACATTATTTAAATAAATACTATTTAAATAAACGATACCAGAAACTGGCACATACTTTCTCTCAAACATGTTTAAATTATTAAACAGATTCACTGTGACTTTATAGTTGTATTAAGTAGGAGATGGAATACATTAAAGTAGTAAAGTAACTAATAAATAATAATAATAATTATTATTATTAGCTAAACGAGAATTTTTAGAAAGATGCGTGTTTTTGCATATGGTAGGGTACATTAAGGGCTACAAATAATCCAAATTTTAACAAAATCGTTAGAGCCGTTTTTTTATACACAAATAATAACTGACTTTTTGGGGTTTTTTTGGCTGAAGATGTATACAATTAACATAATATACAATGTAAACATATGCAAAATAGTAAGACACACGTAATCATGCAGCAAATTACCAACTTATCGGCAGTTTTTTGTGTTTTATTACATTTATTATATTCACTTATTGTTTGCATTCACTAAAGCAATTGTAAATATTACAAAGAAAAGATCAAATACTCAGTTATCGTGATAAAACCTGTTATGCCAAAATCTGTAAATTGACAGAGAACACTATATGTAGAGTAACTGGTTTTTACAACTAAGAAATGTTGCCAAGTCAATGGTAAGGACGGAGGAGAAAGAAGACGTTTTCTCCTAGCGGAATAGCTGTTTTGAGTGGCAATACCGGGCAGTTGGTTTTGACTCAATCGAGCAACACTTTTCTTATTCTATTTATGTAAAATATATTTTAATTGTACTGTTATTTAAAAAAAAATTAAATAAGAACTCTATTTAAAAAGTACAAACATTTTAATATTGGTTCCCATTCTATTGTGCTTTTAATAAAATCACGCTTTAGATGGCGATTTAATTTTACCACGGTAAACTAATATTTAAGTTTGCGTAAGTTCGTCGAATAAGTTCTTCTGCTTATTCTTCTCTGAAATCGTTTACTGAATACAAAATCGTTAAGTTTTTATAATTATTATTTTTCGTCGAAATTTGTATTATTCTTACCGTCATACACTCCATACTTGAAATAAGTGAAATCATTAGTGATAGTTTAAAAAATAATAATTTTAATATATAAATATTTAAAGTGAAGTTGAGTAGTAGCCTACTATATACAAAATAAAATAAATGCAATTTAATTACATATTGGATTTAATAGTTTCGTAATTTACTTCTACAGTTTAAATTAATTTAAGGACAATATTATTTAGCACAAATTTTTTTCCAAAACAAGAATGTCTAGTAGTACAAATAAAGTTGCTCTTTTTTAGTTTTAGTTTTTTTGTACTTTTAAAAAAAATATTTGCAATAATAAATGTTTTATGAGCTTTTGCAGAGTGACAAAAATAAAAGCATTTATAAAATGTAACGAAAAAAGATACTTTTCCAAATTATCAAAATGTGTATTCTACATAATCATAGGATAATGTTTAAGATTACTTCTATAGCTACGGTAAAACTTTCCCAAAATATATTTGATTTATACAGTTGTATAAAAACACCACGTCTCTCTCGTGTGTGTGTATCAGTGACTGTAAGAACTTGGACACTGGTTTCTTGAATCCAATTTTAACAAGTGTTTATGATTAAATATGTGATAATGCAATGTTATTATCCATTAGCTTATATTAAATTTTTATCTTAACGTCTACGAACGCTTATTAAACTTTATTCAAGGAAATAATATCGTCAATTTGAATAGATCAGACTGCTTAATGACGTCATGACTTTATACATTAAACTTTCACAACAGTCTTTATATGCAAAGTTTAATTATTTGTCGGTGTATGCGTTTCATAATATTACACTTCAGTTTTATTTTATGAGTTACCATGAAACATGTGAATCATATTTCATATAGAAACATCTTGGGGTGAATCTGCTTAATTATTACAAATAACTAAGATTCTAACTAGACAACAGATTGTGTGCTTATGTGATATTAATTAGAAGAGAAGCTTGGAGAAAAAAGGCAAAGTAATGCAAAAAAACTAAGTACCAATTATAACGGCAACGAAATTAAAAGGTAAACAAATTGAGTACATTTAATTTTTATTTATAAATTTTTATAGACAGAGAACATGTTTACTAACATTTCCTTTAAATCTCTACGAAAGCTGAATTTTGAATAGTCGTGAACACACATTTTATGCAAATCGATTTAGCAGTTTATGATGTAAATTATTCCTAAATTGAGACTCAACAACAACCCTATTAAACAATAAATCATAGCAATAACGCTTTCGTGTGGATATACTAAAATTATTATTTATTTACTTTTTACATCTTAACGAATGATTCATAAACTCACAACTTTCGTAATCACGTTTGTTAAATTATCATTAGCATTGTAATAACTAAGCAGTTTTAAAACTACCACCCAAGTCAGACCTAATAACAAAGGATTATTGAATCCAAGTAACTTTGTAACTAAGTTTATATTTGTACTTGCAATAAACTTGTTGTCATGATGTAGTGTGCTAACTACTTTCCTCTAATAATGTTACAAATAAATATTACCTGTTACCATTGAAATGTTTATCAGCTCTCGGCCACTAAATGCATCTCAAATTATTTTACTTTCGTGGTTTAAATAAAAATTATAAACATACCGGTCAGAAATCAAGGAGAGAAATATCTTCGAAAATTATTTGTAAATAAAATGCACATCAACAAGAGTTTAATAATAATTTAAAACTCATTGTCTTGTATCCAAGTCACTGATTATAACGAATAAAATATTATGTCCGTTTATGTGACTTTTATTATAAAGTACTTTACTTACTCAATCCATGACGCGTTTCGGAACTAGTTCCATCATCAGATACCTCCCTGCTGAGGTGTCAACATTAAAATAAATTATTAAAAGAAACATAACACATACTTATACACGCGCACATTAACACAAAACACAAGACAAAATGTACTTCCGCGTGTGCACACCATCGACCACGTTTGACTACTAATATTACTGTTTCCCCTTCCTGCTGTATTGCGCTTCCTGTTTGTCTTCCTTATCTAGTACTCTCGCGAAGTCATACATTAAATTAGATTTAAAATTTAGTTGGTCGTTTAAAACATGCTCCGGATTCATTGATTGTGCCCTGTATATCTCGTATTCTTCTAGTGCGTCCATTAGCTTGCTTTCCTTACATATGTGTAATGGACGGAAGTTATTTTCAGAGCTAGTGTAAGAATGGTCTTCATCCATAATGTGGCGTGCGAAGTTGGATTTGACAAAGGTTCCACGGTTACTTGGGAGATGATGTTCTTTATAACGTTTTTTAAATTGCCTCCCCGTTTGTCCTACATAAAAGCATTCGCACTCATCACAATCAATTCTGTATACACCCGACTTTTGATCTAACGGTGTTGCTTTCTTAGGATTAAGTAAGTTTTTTATGTTATTCAAGGTGCGTAATGACATGGCAACATCTATCTTTCTCAATGTGTTGGTAAATATGTTTGGTAGGACTACTCCATATTCTGTAGATTTGAATGTCTTTTTTGTATTTGTTCTTTCATTGGTTTGGTCTTATATATTGTGAGTTTTTTAGGGATCGCACCAATCATGTATATTATGGAGCTCCTATAACCGTTCTCTACGGCTATATTTTATAATGTTAAGTTCTTTATGGAATTCCTCATTACTGAGTGGTGTTGTTATCAATCTGTGGACACAACTATTATTATACGCAGCCATTTTGTGTGTAGTTGGGATTTTGCATGAATAGTAGATATGGTGGTTGTGGGCTTTCTAAAAATCTTGTATTGAAAAGCGTCCGCTCTGACAACTGTGAGATCCAGGAAATTTAGCGATCGCTCTGTCTCCACTTCAAGGGTGAATTGGATATGGCTGTTGATTTGATTCATAAACTTTTTCAGGTTTTCAATCTGTCTGAACGTTCCATTGAATATGACAAAGGTGTCATATACATAACGGGAATAACTTACTATGATGTTGTAAGAAGTTTATTTTCTTTGGACAGAAGGTATTGGTTCTCAAATTCGTTCAGATAGATGTCAGCTAATAACCCTGAAAGTGGCGATCCCATTGCCAGTCCTTCTTTTTTCAAGATTGTTCAAGATTGTTGTAGAAGTTTTCATTAAATGTAAAATAATTCTGGTTCAGTATAACTTCCAATATTGATATTAGTTCATTAATCAGCAGAGGATCTAACATTTCTGCTTCTATAAGACGTTTATTTAGTATGGAAATTGTTTCCTTAAATGGAACCTTGGTGTAAAGATTGACGATGTCAAAGGATGCCATTTTATATGTAGCAGTAATTTAATGTTACTGATTTTGTTGATAAATTCATTGTTGTTTTTTATGCTATGATTATTCTCTAAATTTATGCTGTTTTGTATGATTTTCGATAAAATATTTGCTACTTCGTATCCCGGAGCGGTAGTGAAATTGATAAGTGGCCTGATAGGGATATCAACTTTATGGATCTTAGGTAGGCCTGTGAACACGGGTGCCTGAGCGTTTATGGACTTAATTCTGTATCTAATATTGTCACTGTATAAATGGGTGCAGACGTTAATAGATTTGTTTATATTTTTTACACATTCACTGGTGGGATCTTTATAACGACCGTATTCCCTTTGTCAGCTTTGGTTGAAACAGCGTGGTTCTCAACGATTTTGTTTTTAATTCCGTTTAGAGTTTTTAATTCATTACTCCACCCGTGATTAAATTTGTTGGAACCGGTACTCCGTTTCTTAAATTGATCAACTAGTCTGTCATTAATTAGAACTCGCATTACATTTTGAGACTTAGATAAAGACTTTATTACTGCCTCAGCGCTAATTATTTCTTTTACCATATCTGTTTTACGTAACTTCGGAAAGTTATAATTTAAACCTTTATTCAGAAGATTAATTTCAGTTTCATTGAACACTATGGAAGTTAGATTAGAGACCCTTTCATAAAACGTATGTTGACATTGTATCTTATCTATTTTATGTTTTTTATCTTTGAGAATATCGAGTTTGTTCATCTGTCTATCATGGATTCGTCCTAAGACAACGTCAATGTTTGTGTTGACATTACGTATTATGTTAATCTAACATTGCCGGGTGTATGTTATGTAAAATATCAAGATGGGCTCTATATAATGATGTTGATCATAGCTTTGAAAATAACTTCCGTCCATTACACATATGTAAGAAAAGCAAGCTAATGGACGCACTAGAAGAATACGAGATATACAGGGCACAATCAATGAATCCGGAGCATGTTTTAAACGACCAACTAAATTTTAAATCTAATTTAATGTATGACTTCGCGAGAATACTAGATAAGGAAGACAAACAGCAAGCGCAATACCGGTACGGCAGGAAGGGGAAACAGTAATATTAGTAGTCAAACGTGGTCGATGGTGTGCACACACGGAAGTACATTTTTTGTGTTATTGTGTTTTGTGTTGATGTGCGCGTGTATAAGTATGTGTTTTGTTTCTTTTAATAATCTATTTTAATGTTATGACACCTCAGCAGGGGGATATCTGATGATGGAACTAGTTCCGAAACGCGTAAGTAAAGTGATGGATTGAGTAAGTAAAGTACTTTATAATAAAAGTCACATAGGCGGACATAATATTTTATTCATTTAATAATAATTCTTTACCCACCAATAAAGATTTAAAAACCCTCAAAAAATATTTTAAAACTCAACTTCCTCTTGATCTAAGATTGATTTACTATTGTATTTAAAATGTTGACAGTTTATGCGCAATACACAGTTTTTAAATAGTAACATTTAGTTACATACTCTGGCAGCTGCATCGGTCAAAATTGTAACATCAAAGATGTATTGAGCCTCATAAAGTTATTGCAAAGTGGTGAAATTAGAGCTGATGTGATAGATCTTGGTATCAGGCCACAGGTACCTGACTAATGACTGCGACTGTGTCTTTATTGAAAAGAAGACGAAGAACACCTGCAAAGTGTAGTTAAATGTTTTTACACTGTAAAATGCAGGTTAGGACAGAGTTAACATTTCTTAGTTTGAGTAGTATAGACTACTGGTTCTAAAATCGTAATGTCTAATTTAATGTTATACAATTATTATATGAACATGGTACCAAAATACATTATTCAGGAAATTGTACTGTATGGAGAATGTGGTTTAAAGTACCTCTTACATAAATCTAAGAAACAATATACAGCAAGTCACGATCAGAGTAACACTTGGACTGCGAAGGCTGGTATATTAAACACAAGCCGTTTTTATGTTGTTCTTGTGAGTTAACATATGTGTAACAGGTCTTGAAAACTTGGTGGGTCAGATTTATGTATTATATACTACAACAGTGAACCATTGCATCAAAACCTTATTTCCTTGAAGTATTTATACTTTATATTGCATAACTTGTTACTATACATGAAATAATAAAATCTCTTATTACATTTTCCTTCAATTTATAACAAAAAAAGCAATAGAAAGATAAAACAAGGAAAAGGAACAAAAGCATCAGTTTAGATAGTATGAACAACAACCAGACTATAGAATCCAAGGAAAATATTTGCTTCAAATACCAGTGTCACAAAATGCATATTTTAGGGGAAGAGTTGTTTTTTTGAAGAAATTCCTACTGAAAATTTGGGTCAATTGTAACATTTTAAAACAATAGTGATCTACTTATTCTAGTTTCAAGATGGCTACATTTAGACCTAGAAGATGTACACAACTATAGTTTTAGTACTTTTATTAAAACTACCACTGGTTGGTTCCACTCAGAGTTCTACCAAACATTGCTAATGGTTTCATTGTCTTTTGAATAATGACCTACTTAAACATGTTTCCGCAAGTCTTTAAAAAAAATATGAATTTCGGGAAAATTAAAAAAGCTAACAAACACTTCATAATTTTCAAAAACTTTACTAGGAACTTTTAATTGTTGGAAAAGTTAAAAAGTTTACCAATTTGTATAAGCAATAGTCATTGTGTTTTATTTGCCCAACAACGAACTTGTGTTATTATTGTATGATAGACGAACTTTTCAGAATAATACAATAATATTACTGTAGGAATAATAGAAACGCGAATGGATCGATGTTACACTGGCAAGGCAATCAAAGCGAATAAAGTTAGATTTAAAACTGCACCCAGTTGTACAAACACCAATAACGGTAAAAAATTGGGAGGTTTTTGTAAGAAAGCACTCCAAGATAAAATACATTGTAGGCCTACGAAAGGGTCTAGGCAAAAGAGAAAGTGTTTCTAGTACATGCAATGACTACATATCAATTGATATGTAGTCATTGGTACATGTTCAGAACGGTGGAATATCACAAGAAAATTAAATTGTAAACAGGTTGCCTTAGAAGGTTAATTATTGTCATGGAAGGATTTTAAGAGCAGAAAACACACGAGCAGCAAAACAAAACTTGGGTAAAAGATGTGTGGTGTTTAACATAGGAGATCTAGTGTTTGTTACACAAAATACTTTAATAATGACAGACATAGCAGGAGGTAAAAAAATATTAATATGGTTTTTACGAACAATTATGTAGATAATGAACTAAAACAACACACAAGAAACATGTCAATTTTTGTATTTCCATGCTCCTTTCCTTCAATGTTAGCCAATGGTAGAAGTAGACAACGCTGAAATACTATATTTTTTTATTAGAATCATATATTTACGAAATATAATTTATACAGGATCGTTTATTAATTATAATGAAAGCATTTTTGTGATTTTTTTTGTAAATTGGTCAACGAGAAGCAGTAAATTAATTTCGTTAAAAATAATACTTTTCTTTTATATGGTTTAAAAACGGACGAAGCCCCTTTGACATTGAGTAGGCTATATAATTGTTGAAAATAAAGAACTATTAGTAGCTCAAAAATCTTGTTCTAGGTGATAAGGATGTAACTGCAATATTTAACGTGTTGATAAAATTGTATTTACATTTACTAAAATATGCAAGTTTAAATGTGTTTATATCATGGATAACAAAAAACTTGTAACAAAATAAATTATGTTTTAAATTATCGAACAAACAATAGCATTATTCTTTGTGCTATTGTATTTTAGTGGTTAGAGCCTACGAATGCAAAGTAGAGAGGTCTCAGCATAGATAATTTGCTTCACTGGATTATTTTAAAGTTTTTTTCGAGATAATCTGTAATGTTTTGTGAAAAAGTATGTTTTACAACAAGAAGGTTTTTCATAAGATTAATTAATAATACATTATAGTTGCATTAGTTGTTAGATTTTTCAAAAAGTTTTAGCTATTTTATTTAGTACAACTGATATTAGTAATAATGCCAACTAAACTGGCAAAATGTACCTTTTTTTTACTATCTGTAAAAGTACTTTCTTACCTATTACACACCTCCAGGATCTTATGCATAACATTAAGAAATATTTTTTTTTTTTATACTAAAAATGCAATAATTTAAGTAAAAGTTTATAATTTGTTTTTTTCGGGAAAGCATAACGCCCACTGATACTATGTATTTAGCAATTTATTCACAATAAATTGCTATACTTATAATAAGCTGAGATAAGATCAAAATAAATAACTTGGAATTCAGGAAAATGTGATATACAACATTGTCATAGGGAGGTCTTCAATTTTTGACAATAAATGACTACGTGTATCATAGAAACATGGCTCATTTCTTACAAATGTTACTTGGTTTTTAAAATGTTCAATGACAATCAATTCCAAAGTTGTAAGATGATTTTAATAATTATTTTGTTACATTTTAGGATAAACAAAATATCTTTACTGTACAAGGTCCCTTAAGTAAAGTATTAAAGTTCGGGACAATCTCTAATGATCAAAATAAGGAGAAAATCAAGAGTGACATTTTCCCAAAAACAATTCTTTTTTCAGATATCTGCCATTTTGTTTCTTTTACGAAATAATTAATATCTAAAGAATGGGTTGATCGATTGAGTTCAAACTTGGCATGAGGTTTAACCTAATTATATTATAACCTTCTTTATAAGTGAAGATGCTAATTCGTGGCAATATAGAATCATCCAATGAATAATCTCTATGTATAAAATAGGCAAAGCCCTCACTGACTCACTGATCATCATTAATTCTCCCACTCCCATGAAACTAGAGAGATGAAATTTGGCATGTGTACAGGAGTGTACACTTTGTACGGCTATGGCTTTGTGAAGAAAATAGGAAAACTAAAGACTTCATATTGATTTTTAATTTTAATTCATATTGATATTAAAATGTTTAGGGGTAGTTTTGGGTTGTCATTCCAAAAACAAAACCATACCGCCTAGGAACGTGAAATTTGGTAAACATATTGCTTATAGGCACTAGAAGCGCACTAAGAAAGGATTTTAAAATATTTGGCCTTTAAGGGTTGAAACGACCCCTAAAACAATAAATGTTTTTTTTTATATATCTCAAAATTCATACAGTCTACGAACGTGAAATTTGGTGCACGTATTTGTCATAAAGCGCTAGAAGCGCACTAAGAAAGTATTTTAAAATATTTGGCCTTTAAGGGTTGGAACAACCCCTAAAACATTAAGTATTGTTTATTATACTTTCCTTAGCTAGAAAGCTGAAATTTGGTACACATATTTCTCATAGGCACTAGAGTCCCACTAAGAAAGGATTTTAAAAATCTGGCATTTAAGGGTTGAAACGGCCCCTAAAGCAATAAAAATTGTTTGTTTTATATCTGAAAAACCATACCGCCTAGGAACGTGAAATTTGGTACACGTATTTGTCATAAGCGCTAGAAGCGCACTAAAAAAGTATTTTAAAATATTTGGCCTTTAAGGGTTGGAAAAACAACTAAAACAATAAGTATTGTTTGTTATACTTTCCTTAGCTAGAAAGGTGAAATTTTGTACATTTATTTATTACATGATACATATAAAAAGTAATCCAGTTTTACATTTCGTTATGTGCTCATAGGGGTGAAAATGTGATAACAACCCCTAAAAACAATAAATAAATATACATTTTTATACTTTTGTTAAAGCAAAAGAACTGATATTTTGTAATTTTTTCTTACAAGATACAATGAAAAATAAACCAATTTTTACATTTTGTCACGTTCTGTTAAGGGCTGTAAATGTAGTAACAACCCCTAAAACAATAAATATTAATTTTTATACTTTACTTCAAGTTAGAAAGCTGACATTTTGAACGTTTATTTCTTACTAGATATATATAAAATATAAACCAGTTTCACATTTTGTCACGTTCTGCTAAGGGGTAAAAATATAGTAATCCCATGAAACTATAAATATTAATTGAATACCACCTAGGAACGTGAAATTTGGTACACATATTGCTCATAGGCGGTAAAGGTGTACTAAGAAAGGATTAAAATATTTGGCCTTTAAGGGTTGAACCCAACCTCAAAACAATAAATATTGTTTGTTATACTTTCCTTAAAGCCAGAGAGCTGAAATTTTTTACATTTATTTCTTACGCGATAGATATAAAAATTAAACCAGTTTTACATTTCGTTACGTGCTGCTAGAGGTGAAAAAGTGAAAAGAACCCATAAAAACAATAAATAGGCTTTACATTTTTATAATTTTCTTAAAGTTAGATAGCTGATATTTTGTAAATTTATTTCTTACAAGATACATTAAAAAGTAAACCAATTTCACATTTTATCACGTTCTGTTAAGTGCTGTAAATGTAGTAGTAACAACCCCTAAAACAATAAATATACATTTTTATACTTTCTTTTAAGCTAGAAAGCTGAAGTTTTGAACATTTATTTCTTACTAGGTATATATAAAAATAAATCAGTTTTAAATTTGGTCACGCGTTCTACTAGGGGCTGTAAATGTAGTAACAACCCCTAAAACTATAAATATTTCATTAATTGAATACCACATAGGAACGTGAAATTTGTTATGCATATTGCTCTTAGAGGCTAAAGGCGACCTAAGAAAGGATTTTAAAACAACCCCTAAAACACTAAATCGTGTATGTTATACTTTCCTTAAAGCTAGAAAGCTGAAATTTTGTACATTTATTTCTTAAAAGATACTTATACAAAATAAACCAGTTTTACATTTATTTTATCACGTTCTGTTTAGGGGCGAAATTTAGTAATAACTCCTAAAACTATAAATAATAATTTATACCGCCTAGAAACGTGCAATTAATTGCTCATATGCGCTAGAGCCGCACTAAGATAGGATATACAAATTTTTGGCCGTTAAGGGTTGACACATCAACTAAAAAAATAAACCCATATTTTTTGTTTACTTTCCAAAGCTGAAATTGTGTAGGCCTATATATACAAAAAGTAAATGAGTTTTACATTTTGTTACGTGCTGCTAGGGGTGAAATGTAATACAATCCCTAAAAAACAATACATATTAATTGGTATTCTTTCCTTATAGCCAGAGAGCTGAAATTTGGCACCGATTAATTTTAAGAAAATACTTTAGATTATCATTAGCAGATCAAATACATTACATTACATCAAATACATCAATACATTAGCTGATCAAAGCCAATCTATGCATTCGCATATTAAAGACGTATCTGGGTGATCTGCAAACATTTAGCTAAGACCGTTATTTACCAGTCTGTAGACTTAGCGGTTGATACCATGACGAAGATTATTGACGGGCAGCCAGTGAATAATAAATACCAAAATAATTGAAAATAGATCACTTTCGTGAAATAATAGATGAAAGAAAATGAGAGAAAAATATTACAATTATGTAACATAGCGATGAAAAAAAAAAATAATTCCCTGTAGCGAAGCACGGGTATTCAAGTAGTGTAATTATAAATATATTAACATTCACCTACATTATTTAAATACTTATTAAAAATAAACAATAATAAATATAGCTTTGTGCTTATAGGTTTTTCTTCATCAGTCAACATCCTTAAGCAATAAATTAATTTCATTTAATGTATGATGCTATGAAGGTTAATATCATCAGTAATTACTGCCAGTGGTTATGGATTTCGTTTTTGTATTTTTCTTTTGATATAGTAATTCGATTGTAAATACTGCACTTTGATTTTAAGCTCAGGTATACAAAAACCAGTATGTTTTTTATTATTTTGTTTTAAATTTGGTTTTGTTTTATTGAACGAACGAGATTTTGTATTCCGAAAACATTCTTAAGATCTAGATTCTTGAATAAACTTGATCTTGGTTTCAGAGTTCCATTTTCCTGTCATTTCAAACTGTTTTTGGAAAACTGCGCATTCCAAAATTCAAACAACAAACACTCCGCACTCTTGCACGTACTATTTACCACAAACACTAAGGCCCAGCGCACACGGTGTGACTGTTTTTACAGCAACTGTTGCAAACCAGTTGCGACTGCAACCAGTTTGCAACTGAAACAAAGCTTCTGTAAAACGGTGCAACTGTTTTACAACTACAGTTGCGTTATATTGTGCAATCAGTGGAGTGCAGTGAAGTTATAACACTCAAGTTATAGTCGTTTTAAGGCCTTCCTTGTTTGTCAAGTGCAATAACAATGTCAGACTCAGACGAAGATGACGTTATTAGTTATTATGATTACCGAAGACAGCGAAGGGTACAGAGAGAGCACTGGGTTCACCCTTATTTGAGCAATAACGTTAGTTCTAGGCTATTTGTAGCAACTAGAGAGCTGTCACAGTCGGATAGGAAATTTAAATCTTTTTACAGAATGACAAAAGACACCTTTTTGGAACTTACAAGACTAGTTGGACCTTCCTTGGAGAAGATGGACACACCTATGAGGGAATGTGTTCCTGCACAGGAAAGAATAATGATCACTCTGAGGTAAGTTTAATAACTCAACTGTATTGTCATTTAAAATTACAGTAGCAAAGGTAATGAAATGATCAATAGATAAAAATCAAATAAAACATGTGTTTAGTTGTAATTAGTATTAAGACTTTGAGAAAATGCCTCATAAAAATTTGCACTATGCATATTATCACCAGCATTGGAGATGTTAGTCGCGTCAATTTCTGAGTCTATTGAATCGGACATAGATGGGGATGTGAGCACTGTCAGAGTTGATGACGACCGTGACTGCTGATGTTGGTCCATGGCTGAAATATCATCAATGACTCTTAAAACCTGCCGTTTGAATAGCTTTATTTGAGAATCACTGAATTCATCCAATTCTGGTAGCAAGCTCAGCATGAACATCTTTATCCCCTGCTGTTTATCAACCTTCTGATTGCTAGTGTCTTCCTTGGTGTTTGACAGCAACTTAGCCTTTTTTGCTTTAAAGTAGTCAGCAACTGATTGATCAGCTAAAGCTGCTGAGGTTTTGTTCTTTTTCTTCTGGATTTGGGAAGTACTCTTTGACGACAAACTTGCAGGTGTTTTTTTCAGTTTGGTGTTGAGATGGCTCATCTAAAATTGAGGGAGACATAGATGTAGAATTCTGTGGTTGATTTGTGGATTCAACTTCTAATTCTTCAACTTGGGTTTCAGAACCTTCATTATCACAAGTTGACGGCTGTGTTGTGCCGGGTGGTGTAGGCAAATTTCCCGATGAAGGAGGAACCACTGTTTTCATGAACGGTAGACAAAACTGCATTGCATTTTCCAGATAGTAAGCCTTTTTCTTCCCTCCTGAACCGCTGGGCGAAGGTTTCATTTTCCTCATGAATACTGTGCGTAAATTTCTCCACTTTTCTTTGCAATCTTTCACTGAAAAAAAAAACGAAACAAGAGATGAAAACAATACTTTTATTAGCAAGAACTTATTGATGCAATAAATCAATTCTGGTTTTATCTAACCTATTTTTTTGTTTTGCTTGCAGGTATTTGGGTACTGGTGAAACATTTGTGGCAATTTCCTTATATTTTGCCAGAGGTGATAGCACAGTAAGAAAAATTGTCAAGGAAACTTCAGAAACTATCTGGGACGTCCTGAAGGACATTTACATGCCTGTTCCTACACAAGATAAATTAAAACATACCGCTGATCGTTTTGAGCTGCTATGGAACCTTCCAAACTGCATTGGCGCAATAGATGGTAAGCACATAAGAATTGAAAAGTTTCCGCATACAGGATCTGAAAATTTCAATTACAAGAACTTCCACTCCACCGTGCTTATGGCGTGTTGTGATGCCGATGGGTTTTTCACGATTATTGAGCCAGGTTACGCTGGGCGTAACAGTGATGGAGGGATTTTCAGAGCAAGTTCGATTAAATTCTGGATGAAGCACGGTGATAGTATCCCTCCACCTTCACCTTTGCGGTACGATGATAAAAACATCCCATTTCCATACTACTTCGTTGGAGACGAAGCATTTCCGCTGAGTCGCAACTTGATGAGGCCTTTTTCCAGCAAAACCCTCGACAATGTTAAACGGATATTCAATTACAGGTTGAGCAGAGGAAGGAAAACAATAGAATGTGTGTTTGGAATGGCAGCGGAAAAGTTTGCTATGTTGAACGGGCCAATACGATGCCGTGATCCTGTAGCAGTGAATAGTATTGTGAGAGCAGCTTGTATCCTACACAATTTTGTACGTAAGCATGAAGGTACTGACTACAGCCCACAAGACGTATCAGAATGTAACAATCTACCAGAACATCCAAACAATATTGAACCAAGTGACCTTGAGTTACAGGATGGTGCTTCAGCGACTACTTTGAGGAGTTATCTGGCAAACTACTTCCTTTCATCAAATGCAAGTTTACCATGGCAGTGGAAAGTAACAGTGCAACAGTAAAAAAATTTTGACTTGATTCCAAAGACTCTAGATTTGTCATGACAGTTATTGATTTTGCCATTTAAAACTAAATGTATTTTATTACATTCTTACTGTGGTGAATAGTGGTAATAGGGTATAGTGTGGTGAAATATATTTTTCTTCACCCCACGGCTAAGAACGTAACAGTATAGCAAAGTAGTAGTAAATATGAAACAGCCCTCAAGAGTTGGCTGTCATTACCAGTAATGTAGGTAGTGTTTTTGAGGTTATGTTGTTAACACCTCAGTTAGGGCAAAATTAAATTTATAATATTTAATTAATTAAATTAATTGATTAATTTATAAATAAATAAATTATTTATTTATAACATACCTGGCAAACCCAATTCAACAGACACATCTTGCCATGCTTTATCAGTCAAATCTTTCCTTGAATATCCTGGCAGTTTGTAGTTGTACAAAACTTCATGCTTCTCCACTTCTCCAACGAGCTTCAAGTTGAATTCTTGATCATTCATTTTGAGATAAACACTATACAGCCGTCAAAATACCAACAAAATACCACCAAAACACCACAAAACACCCCGTGGTCTCGTGCAACTTAAGTCTGCAACGCAACTGCAACGTCGGGCCCACGGTTGCATGTGACTGGTTTCAAACATTTTTGGAAATCGCAAACAACCAGTTGCGTCGTGTGCGCCTCCCCACTTCAATACATTGCCGATGTCACAAAACAGTTGCACGCGCAACTGGTTTGCAACGACAGTTGTAAAACAGTCACACCGTGTGCGCTGGGCCTAACTCAGGTTGCTTACAAGTTGCTAGTGCCAGGGACGAGTAGAGAGTATACTTACTGAACTAGTAAATACTATATGGTTCTATTTACCCGCACAAGCAATTTTACTAATGAATAGTACTAACTTATACTGTTTACATATGTAATAGTAACATATGTAATAAATAGTAAGTAGTACTAACGATTAGTAGTAAGCCCATGTAAGCTAGGCATATGAGTGAGTGCATGTGTAATAAGAACTTGAACACGAGTTATAATTTTAATTTTAACAAATTCTACTTCATGAATGAACACGTGATAATGCAAGCTCATTATTTCCTTCTTTTATATTAATTCTTCCTCTTTACTCCTTTGGATCGATTATTAAAATTTATTCAAGTAAATGATATCCTCATTTTAAACGGATAAGATGACATAGTGAAGTTATGTTTTTATACTCGCTTTTTTACAACACTATTTATTTGCAAAGTTTAACAAAATTGTGTAATGGTTATTCACTGTGTACATTTCTCCCCTTGAATTTTATTTTAAAATTTAACATAATAACTTTAAGTAAATTATTACACAAATATACACATCCATGTTTAGTATAGTTAGTCATAATTAATTAATACTTCATCTAGAAAACTGACTGAACAAAACTGACTCAACTTAACATGAAGTGTTTCGTGGGGAAAATCTTCATATCAGAGGGTTCGTGGGAAATATAAAATAAATAATTAAAAATCTTCCTCTTATGCAACAATATAAATAAGGCTCCGCAATTATTTAAGGCTCCTTCGCATCTCCGCAATTTTTAAGATCCCTTTACAACATTAATACATTCATTAATAATAAATTTTAATAACGCGAAAATAAAGTTAACTAAGTATATGAAGCTAAAATGCTTTCACTTCTGACGGCAGTCCCAGATGAAGATCGAAAAACATTCATATTTATTTATTATGCCATTCGTATTTACACACATTTTCCTAAAAAAATAATATTTTTTTTTTTTAAATACCGAGCGATGCTCTGGCGCCCAGGTACTTTGAATTAAGGGTCGGCTCTAGTAAAACAGAAAGCAACCTGCGACTCCCTATAGCGGCGGTAGGTTAAGCGGACATTGCTCATCCTAAATCCATTTAAAACCCGCAATTATTCAAATAGCGTGTTTTTTAAAATACCAAACTCTTGGGGACGAAATTCTTCATCCGAATGGCTTGGTAATTTTTCGTTATAATTAATAGTTACAATGTAAACAAATATTTAAAATCACCCTATAGCGGCGGTAGGTTACACGGACATTGCTCAGCCTAAATCCATTTAAAACCCGCAATTGTTCAAATAGCGTTTACAAAAAAAATACCAAACTCTTGGAGACAAAATTCTCCATGCGAATGGCTTTGGTAGTTTTTCGCTATAATTAATAGTGTCAACATAAAAAAAATATTAAAAATCAATGTTTTAAATTGTTAATAAATATTAAACAAAATATTTTTCTTAGTTTTGAAAAAGCCATTTGCATGCATATTGACCATAGCATTAAAATGACATATCGTTTATAATTTTCCAATCAAAAATAAAGGAAAAATTTGGATTTTAATTTAACATTGGTGTTATGGAGTGTCAGCCAACATGGCCGACAGCTAGAGCCGACCTTTAATTTATTATCTCTTAGCTCAACTCCTATTTACATGAGTTATAAGTTGTTAGTTGGTGCTCATGTATAACTGAGGATGACGACTTTGATTATTATTGATATGTATCGTTGAAACGCGTTTGATTACTAAACGTACGTGTATTGTTATTACTAAAACAAGTTTATTATTATTAAAGTACCGAATTCTAACTTAACAATAGCCTATACGAACGGTTTAAAGTTCATACACAATTTAAAACACAAAAATAAACTTTGCAATAAAAGTGGAATATTTCCTTATTATTTAGTAAATCGTGAGTTTATTAAGTCATCTATCAGAGATAAGTATATTATTTCCTGAAATAACCTTTATTAAACATTTCCAAGGAGAGAATTTGAATGTGAAGCTAATATTATAAGGTGTAGGATCTATTATGAGTTTAATAGAATATGCTTATAAAGTTGGGTGATATTGTTATGATTAAATGAGTTTATAATGAGACCTTTACATATTTTGTTTATTTTTCAACAGTAAAATAAAATTTTTTGTTAGTAGCTACATGTGCCGACTTACAGATTCGGTTTATAATAAATATAAGACGTGTACAAATGAACAAAAACTATTTGAACCATGTTATGTCGCGTGAGTGTTTAATGTTGAGTGTCAGCCTAAAGAAGCCGTCAGTGTAACGGTGAAACATATCGCACTAAAACATGGATTGCTAAGACATACAAGGTATTTATAACCATTTATTCTTAAATAAAGCAATCTGAAGTACTACAATGAATATTTTAAATGATCTGTTAAAATGTTTTTCATTCTGGGTTGGTTTTTTGCAAAGACTATATTAGCAATACAAATGTTGTTTAACTTGAATACTTTTAAATATGAAAAGAAAGTCTCGAAAAGGTGCACTTTCTTAGGCCGAATCAATTTCCTACATATTTTTTGTTTAACTTAAATCAGTTTGTTGCTATTTTTTATGGCAGACCATTTTTCTTACTTCTAACAATAAAACTAATAATGGAAGAAATATTCGTTTTATACTCAATCGGTTTGATTATCGCTTTGATAATCTTATATAGTAAACTCATTTGATCTAAGTTTATGACAATTTTTTTGTATTCATACAATTTATTTTAATGGTCAAGTTACTTAGGAAAGTTATACATAATATTTACAATGGCGTTTTTCAATTTAACATAAGATGATTGTGTAAAATATTGTTTTAACATTTTTTAAATATCTTTTACTTTTAGCTTTAAATTTCCTTATAGTGATTTTGTAACTAAATTTTTGAAGTGATAACTTCTATTGGTTCGTTGGGCACTTTCGCTTGAATATGTTTCTGAAATCTCTCGTCACGCAACTTTTCGTCAGAGAGTGGAGAGGGAATATGTAATCAATTATTTACATTCATTACCATAGCAATCAAATTAACACATAAGAATTAGTTAATATAATATAACAGCTGATTTCGCCCATCATCTGTAATTCTTAAACAAAACCCAGCGTAGATTATACTTTGGGGTTATGCGTTTTCAACTTCAATCATTATAATTTCTTGTGAAGTTGATTTTTTAAATATATTAGCCAAGATGTGCATATATACAGAATTTCGTGTTTGCAGTTGTTCTGTTTTGGTTGAAATAATGTTTTTCTCAGTTTTATATATGGAATTGGCAAAATCATCTCTTAGGGAGCACCTATTACAGGGGTCCATAGGTTATTGTGACGAGATAGTCAGTGAGTCGGATCTTGCAAATGTCATCTATAAACGAGCTATTGTTTACTTTAAACAAAACGATTATTTTACTTTCATAAATATTAAGCACAGTGTATAAATTATTCTTTTTCAGGTTTCATTATTTTGCTTTAAATTTAAACATATCTTTTCGTTTATATTTAAATTTCGTTGCGTTAGAGATGGGTTAACAAAATATTATATAAAACTGCTAAAAAAACACAAATCCATCTAAAAGAGAGACTTACATATTACATTCGAATTTTATTTATTAATTCTATTTTCTAAATCTAAACATTTAGTCTAAAAATCAATAAAAACAAATTCTAATTTGAGTGTTTATATTGGTAATATATACATAAACAAGTTACTTAAATACCTGTTATATTTATTTATAATTTGTGTTAAACTTATTAATTATTTTGTTAATATAAAACATCTAATATGGATTAAACTGTAAAATGTAATTATATTTGAAAGAATTGTGTAAATAAAATCAGAGACGATAGAAATATTTGGATACTAACCATATCTTTAGAAAAACTTTAACTGCAGGTTTTGACACACTGTACGGATAATTGTTTACACAAACTGACTGGAATGGGAGTACGATTAAAGTTAAGGAGATATGAGTGGTTTTATTAAAAACTCAACAATGTAAAGTTATGCAGTAAGAAAAGTTTGGTAATATCATGATGTTTTTACAGTAAAAATATAATACCTTGTTCAGATGCATTATTGGAAAACGTGTATAATAAAATGTTTATATCAGATTTGTCTACACTCTATAGGATAATAACTGAAATATAAATTTAATATCAGTAAAGTATATTTAACATGTTATGTGATATTAAACCTTATAGAAGTGTACAATTAATTTTACCGTTTTATTTATGAAATTGCTCTAGGCGAGGAGTTGAGTACTTGAATCAAAAGCGCAAGGCCAAGGTTAAGATCCGGATGTCTGTGTAGTTGAAAAAAATACAAAATTTTTAGGTCATGGTGTTCCATCGGTATTTTCACTTAAAATGGGCAGTTACACTTACAATATAGTCAATGTTAAAAAATATGGGTTTTATCACTGATCTTTCAGAATGTTTTATATTTGCAGGTTTACGCAGAGTCAATGGTACACTTAATTAATTTAATATGTCAATTACAGTTACAAGATATGCTTATATTTATATAAGAAAGGAAACAATAATGAAATTAAGAGAAATAATATTTTTTTGTGTGAACATTTTAAATTTTTTATGTTTCCGAAAGCTTTTACACATATCTGATTTCCCATTACTAACTACATCAACTGGGAAACTGCGTTTAATAAACCAGCTATCACACACCAAGTGTGTTACCCTGATCGTGACCTAGCGGTTTATCGCTTCTTGGATTTATTAAGGTGCATTTTAAAAGTCGTAATATTCTCAACAATATATTTTAAGTACATTATGTTTTTGTTGATATCAATTCTATAGCAAAGTAGAAATTACGATATTTAAAGCAACATTAGTACACATTATAGCTTAGATTGTGTTGTTGGCTAATGTTTGAATATACATTGACCTTATGTGTCACAATAGTTTTTCATTTCGTCATGTAATTTTAAAACCACTTCTATAAGTCCACTTTAAAGGTAAGGGACTTTTGTTGAAACTTGGAAAGCTTCCCAGTCAGTACAGCTTCTGGAATAATATTTGGACAATGTCGATCCTAACTATTTCTCACTTTGCTTCTATAATAAAGCATACATATTTTCTACTTTATTGTTAACAATTTTGTATTTTTTTACAACCGATTGCCGAGGATCATTACTAATTAGTGAAATAACGCAATTAAATGATCGTGCATTTGTCTACGATATTGTAACAGTGTCAGTAGCCTACTGGCGAATTAAAGATTTTATAATTTGACATTTTTAATCTATGAAAATCTGACAAACGAAAATAAACGTTCAGTTCAGTGGAACTTGGATTATGAGGTATGATTTTCAATTGCGGTTATTTATCTTGTTGCATTAGAGGAAGATTTTTCATTATTTATTTTATCCCTCTGATATGAAGATTTTTCCCACGATCCCTCAGACTATATGATTAAGTTGTGTATATAGCCAGTTTTCTAGATGAGGTATTAATTATTTATGACTAACTATACTAGCCATGGAGGTGTGTATATTTGTGTAATAATTTACCTAAAGTTATTATGTTAAATTTTAAAATAAAACTCAAGGGGAGAAATGTACACAGTGAATAACCGTTACAAAATTTTATTAAACTTTGCAAATAAATAGTGTTGTAAAAAAGCGAGTGTAAAAGCATATCCTCATTATGTCATCTTTTCCGTTTAAAATGAGGATATCATTTACTTGAATAAACTTTAATAATAGTTCCAAAGGAGTAAAGATGAAGAATTAATATAAAAGAAGGAAGTAATGAGATTGCACTATCACGTGTTCATTCATGAAGTAGAATTGTCAAAATTAAAATTATAACCCATGTTCAATTTCTTATTACTCATATGCCTAGCTTACATGGGCTTACTACTAATCGTTAGTACTACTTACTATTACATATGTTACTATTACATATGTAAACAGTATAAGTTAGTACTATTCATTAGTAAAATTGCTTGTGCGGGTAAATAGAACCATATAGTATTTACTAGTTCAGTAAGTATACTCTCTACTCGTCCCTGGCACTAGCAACTTGTAAGCAACCTGAGTTAGTGTTTGTGGTAAATAGTACGTGCAAGAGTGCGGAGTGTTTGTTGTTTGAATTTTGGAATGCGCAGTTTTCCAAAAACAGTTTGAAATCACAGGAAAATGGAACTCTGAAACTAAGATCAAGTTTATTCAAGAATCTAGATCTTAAGAATGTTTTCGGAATACAAAATCTCGTTCGTTCAATAAAACAAAACCAAATTTAAAACAAAATAATAAAAAACATACTGGTTTTTGTATACCTGAGCTTAAAATCAAAGTGCAGTATTCCTGATCGACTTACTATCAGGAAAAAATACAATAACGAAATTCATAACCACTGACAATAATTACTGATAATATTTACCTTCATAGCATTGTCCATAAATGAGATAAATATATTGCTTAAGGTTGTGGACTGATGAAGACAAACCGTAGGCCTAAGCACACAGCTATATTTATTATTGTTTTAATTTTAATAAGTATTTAAATAATGTAGGTGAATGTTAATATATTTATAATTACATTATTCATTGGATGATTCTTTATTGCCCCGAATTAGCATCTTCATTTATAAAGAAGGTTATAATATATTTAGGTTAAACCTCATGCCAAGTTTGAACTCAATCAATCAACCCGTTCTTTAGATATGAATTATTTCGTAAAAGAAACAAAATGACAGATATCTGAAAAATGAATTGTTTTTGGGAAAATGTTACTCATGATTTTCTCTTTATTTTGACCCATAGAGGGTGTCCCGAACTTTGGTACTTTACTTAAGGGACACCTTGTACGGTAAAGATATTTTGTTTATCCTAAAATATAACAAAATAAATATTAAAATCTTCTTACAACTTTGGAGTTGATGAAAAATGGATTTTCACTGAACATTTTAAAAATCAAGTAACATTTGTAAGAAATAAGACATGTTTCTATGACATACGTAGTCATTTATTGTCAAACATTGAAGACCTCCCTGTGACAACGTTGTATATCACATTTTCCTGAATTCCAAGTTATTTATTTTGATCTCATCTCTTAGCTTATTATAAGTATAGCAATTTGTTGTAGTTAAAACAATTTATATACATAAGTATCTTAGTAAAAATGTGCAAAACATCCCAAGCCGGAGACCAACTAACCAGTCATATCCATAGATATGAATAATATGGATCGCTGACTCAAGTGGCAGAATAGCGCTATAGGAACGTGCCGGCGTTGACACAGTTTGCCCTCACCACTGGCAGGGCATTCCCGCAGCGTTGTGTGTCAGTTGCCATTGGGATTGCATTTAGTTGGCGCGTCCATTGTATTTTTGTTTGTTTGTTTACCATCGTTTTGGAGCCAGTTGTATATTTTTATTATTTTTTAATATGGTACAGTCCTGTACAGCATATGGCTGTAATAGTCGATTTTCAAAAGGCTGCAAAAGTGAAGCAACAATAAAATTTATACGAATTATCGATAGACTTTTTGATATTTTAAACTCCAAAGACCCATGTGGAAAGAACTTCGAGGAACCGATAAAGTCCTCAAATAAATTACTTAAAGAGAAGTTTTTAGAAGAGGCAAAGATTTTTCTCATTAACCTTAAAATAAATGGAGTACCCGTTCTAAAACATCCCATGAAAACGTTTGAGCTGGGGTTTATAACAGACATTAATACTGTAATGGCCCTAACTACCAGATTAATTGAAAATGAAGGTTTTAAGTACTTTTTGAGGTACAAATTGTCCCAAGATCATTTGGAACTGTTTTTTTTTTCTTGCGTTAGAGCTATGGTAGGGCGCAGTAACAACCCTAATGTGTTGCAATTTAAATGGGCTCTGAGAAAACTAATATTTCAAAAAAGCATTCGATGCGGTGATGGTTCAAACTGCATTGAGTTTGATCCACATGTACAGGCTTCCATTTTAAGTTCAACGAATGCAAAAAACGCAATAACATTAAATGAAAATGACAATGACAATGACGACAATAGCATTGCAGTCATATCTAAGACGATTGATGACAGTTTAAATAGTGTCTCATACTACGAGCAAAACATTTTATATTATATAGCAGGGTATATCGATAGCAAACTTTCCCTTAACATTAGTTGTGAAACTTGGTCTCAGCTAGGCCTACTAATTATTTAAAACTACAAAATCTTAGTGTTTGCCCTGCACAGATTTAAATTTTTTTGAATTTTTAGAAAATTATATTATCCAAGCGATGACCTCTTTAGAATTGTTTGTTTTTTTCATAAAGTGTTGAAAGGTTATGATAAATACATGAGTAGTGTTGACATGAAAAGGAGCACAAATTATGGCATAAATCACTTTAGCGGTGATTTATTCCGTAAACACACGGAGTTAGTAGAAATTGGAGAAGAAACTCATGAGTTAAAAGTAATAAAGATGATTGGATTTTTTTTTTAAATAAAATGTTTTGATTTAGCTAAGAAAATAACCATCACAGAAAATACTGCCGCTACAGGCCTACAACAAAAACTAAATAAGGTTATTTTGTTCAGTCACACGTAGGCCTGTAATTCCATTTCAAGTAGCCTATGTATGTCATTATAATATATTAGAATATTATATAATTCACTCGTATATTATGTAATAATTTAATGTACTGCAATAATAAAGGAAAATGTTTAAACAGACACAATTAACTTGTTTCTGTAACCTTAACCAGGGAATACAATATGGCTACAGCTAGAGAATATGGCACCCTTGGCGAATTGTTACTGGCCGCGCCCCCAAGAGTCTAACCCCCCAGCCAAAGCCTGAAATTTTTTGTAATTTTAGGTGCAAAATGGTAATTTTTGCGTGTTTTTCGCAAGTTTGTTTCAATTATCTCATAGAACGTTTTTTTAGGTAGCATAGCTGACGATTGCTCGCTCAATATTCGGCCACGACGATTATTTAAGCCTTAAAAAGTCAATTTACTTACGAAAAATAGAGATATAACTGAAAGCTGTTTGCGACATCATCTTCAGCGTGATGTACATATAATAGTATGTATAGTTTGAACCGGTACGACAGTGTTTAATAATTTTTGAACTTAATAATAATAATAATAATAATTGTTGGCACTTATACTGTAGTGCACGTCGAGGCCAACCCTTGAGCGCTTGATCTGTAGGTCTATTGTCTATTAGGATCAATAACAACACCAAAATGAATAAAAACTTCATAAGTAATTTAATTTTACATAGTATAGTGAATAATGGACAATAGTTGTATATATAATTCAAATTGTAATTTAATTATTTACAGTAAAGGAAAGGTTCAGGACCACTTTTGAAATAGAAATTTATATTCAGTGTTTATACTTCTTCACATTTTGACTCTGTTAGCTTTCACAGAAGCAAACTCGTCGATGAGGTCATCGAAGCTGAGGCTTGCAGCTGTTTGATGCTCGATCGAAAGAATTGCTAAACTTGTGAGCTGTGACTGGCCAGTTCGTGAACGCAGGTAGTTTTTATCAACTTTAACTTACTGAAGCTGCGTTCACAACTGGCGACGGTCCATGGCATGGTGAGAAATATCCTCAAGCAAATTTCTATGTTCGGTTAAGCATCTTGGAGTTTGAAAAAGTGAATAGCTTTTAGCAGATCTAAGTGGGTTGATGATGATATGTATTTAATAAGCTCGTTTGTTTGAAATTTAAAGATACTTATTTCCTTCACCAGTTCATAGGTATCTACATCAAGGTACTTTAGGCCGAAGTCTTTGGCACAATTCTCTAGTCTGGATATTGGCCAGTTCTTTAAGGATGAACCCTCCAAAAACTGGAAGTCATTCGATATGGTTTGGTACGCTTTCGACCGATCTGCCATTTCAATAGTTAGCTTGTCAAAAACGCAAAAGCATTCCCTCTGAAAAGTTTGTTTTGCAGAAAGTAAATAGCTTTCATCGCCTGTCATTTCCGAGTCCAAAGTCTTTATTCTCTTGGTGCGTTTGTCTTCCTAGGTGTTTTCAATTCCTATATCGTCACACGTATTCACTGTCTTATTGATAACTCCATCAATTCATCTTCACGCATTTTTGTTATCTTCTTGCTGAACCCATTCAATAGGTGGGTTCCAGTGTCCAGAGAGATACTTTTTGTTGTAGCAACTTGTTTGTACAATCAATGGACACTAGTATCTCTGACCACATGTGCAGAAGGCAGACAAACTTGAAGTCAATATGTTTTATTATAAGTGATGCTCCAAACACAGTTTCTTTGTTTCCAGTCTTTGTGGTTCGCAGTCATGCTCTGTAGAGCAGTGAATAACCCTTTTAGATTTTTTTCGACAGAAGTAATAGCTTGTCTTTTGGATGACCATCTTGTGTTAGAATGTCCTTTGAGAGTTGTTCCTATGTATGATTTTAAAAACTCCCACCGAAGTGTGGAACCTCTGAAGAAACAAAACATGTTTTGTATAACTCCAAAAATATCGTTGGAGATACTTCAGCTGCATGGACACCTACAAGATTTATGCAGTTCGCGGCACATGGTACAAACCTTGCTAAATCGTTAGCACGACTGATGTGGGCCTGCACACCATTATAAATGCCAGCCATGTTAGACCCATCGTCGAAACCCTGTCCTCTTCAGTCTTTTATTTCCAATCCGTCTTCTTTCGGTTTACATAGTATTTCTTGAGAAATTCCCTCGCTAGTTTTGTTATGGCTAACTATAAAATCAACAAAGCTCTCAACAATTTTACACTCCCCATTAGAAATGTCAACGTACCTCAATACTTCACTCTTTTGTTCCGAGTGGGAAACGTCTGGGGTACAGTCAAAAATAATAGAAAAATACTTGGATGATTTGACTTTAATCAAGATTTGAGCTCGCACTTTATTTCCCAGAAGATCGATTACCTCATTCTGGATGGTGAAAAGTAGCTCGTGGCATTATTCTTGGATTTGATGTCAGAAATATGTTGTTTGAGCAAAGGGTGATAGTGACTTATGAGCTCTAGTGTGCTCAAAAACACGCCACAGTTCTGATCACTGAAAGAATCAGACGATCCTCTTAGTGGTAGATTGTTTTTGGCGCAGTACATTACCACATCAACAATTACTTAAAGTATCTCGCGCCCTTTTTTCTTCTCAGTTTTTTAAACATCTTTGAAATTCTGCATTTAAACAGGTATTTTTCTTGAGCCTTATCTCAAGCTCTTTCCACTTAACATAATTATGTCTGTGTATTTCAGAATTTTCATGGATTTTGATGTGAGGATTTAAATGTTTCCAATCATTAAATCCTAAACTTGTATCAGAAAATGTACCAAGGGACGCAAGGGATTTACATTTTTTCTCAAATAAAATACGAGGGAAACAGAACACAGCATCTTTGGATTTGCTGTACAGTATCCATTTTCTTCTGACTCTTTCTCAGTTTGGAAGCTCTTTGAAAAATCATTTTTGACTTAAATGTCTATCATCACATTAGTTTAAAACATTTAACATACTGTATTTATAATTTGACAACAGTTGTAGTGATATTAAAAATTGTGGTAATTGTTAAACTGAAAGTTAAATAACTAGTAGGCCTAAAAGTTATCCTCCTAGTAAAAGTACTAATATAGGGAAACGTAAAGATTTTGTCAGTATTGTGTTACTAACTAATATCTTAGTACAGTTTTCTATTGTATAATCGTCAGTAAGATTTAAGACTTTAAGAGTAAAGGCTAGATTTGGATACTTTTTAATGTAGGCTAACCAATATTTTCAGTAAAACTAAAGTAGGCCTAAACGATTTAATAAAGCATAGTGCTTAGGCTTGTAAATAAGGGTAGATATTCTGATTTTATTTCGGAAAGTCTATGAACTGTTACACATAATAAAGAGGAAAACAGAAAAAAAACTATCTCATAATAAGGTGAAGGGGATAATATGTGACATACATAACGCCACTTAAAACTTTGTCAAAATCCAAATACTTAATTGACTTACCTTTTCAATGGTAAATGGAGCAGAAGCACTGTCTAGCAGTCTACGTGATGAAGTATAGACGTAGAAACGCCAGAAAATATGTTTTAATATTTTTAAATTCTAGTAAGTAGCCTACCACGATTCCATTACAAATGTGAATAAAATTTTTTATTTAATTCTTACTATTCAAAACCAATTTTGCGCCCCTATGCTTCCTTAGCCTTTGGCGGGGGCCTCTGCCGCCAATGCCTTGCTACGTCCCTGATATAGTTTTTATATGTTTACAAACTGGAAACATAATGTGACTAAAGACTATAAGTTAGAACAAGGCTATATTTTTTAAATGGTTTCATTTCGATTGCACAAAACAACTTAATTGATGTAACAAATATTTATATATGCTTACATGTTATTTTTTAAATGTAGTCAGGGATAGGCTAATGAACAGGTACCTTGGCTTCTTATGAATGGATTATATTTTAATGTAGGGCCTACTATTTATAATATGTTATTATAAACATACAATATTATGATATAGGCTACCAATAGTATTAAAAGTCTAAAGTCAACTCTGAAGTCAAGTTGTAAAACTGATTATACAGTGTTTAACAAACGAAAAATGCCCGCTTCTCAATGCTATCGCTGCACAGCGATGTCCTTGCAGTGGTGGGGGTAACTTGAGAGAGCCGGCTCGTTCTCCCAACACGGAGTCAGCGATCCAGTCTTAGAAGTATATATCTATGGTCATACCCCGTCAGCTTATAAGCAAGCCAACCACCGTTTGCTTTACTTCCGCCTTCCTACCCTCAATCCACATATATGAAAAGTTACCTGGGTCTAGCCGAGATTCGAACCCGGTAGCTTCTAAAATTACTGCAAAAACAACTTTAGTTACTTGCTACCTTTGCCTATCTCGCCCCTTCTCATCTCGCTGTTATATTATATACTGCAATGCAAGCCATGAGCTTTGTTTAGTTTATTTTCCAGTTTTTGTTTATTTAGTATTAATATGAAGTACTTGTTTGTAGTAAGCTATAACATGAGATCAAATAACTTGGAATTCAAAAAAAAATGTGATTTACAACGTTGTTATAAGGAGGTCTTCAATTATTAATCAAAAAAGCAAAAAAATCCACAAAAGTGGTTTGGACAGAGTTGTTCAGAGATTTTAGAAATAAAATACCGTGCTTAAAGTAATGTAACATTAAACTGATGTTAAAATAAAATGGGGTGTTATTGTATTGTATGCAATAAAATGTATTTAGCATAGACTCATTTTGTCTATAGCAGAGAGCTCAGTAGCTAGCAAGTAAACTGTTTGCTGCATGCGGACTACAATCATAACCTTATCATTGTTTTCTCTCCATTCCTTATCATATTCTTATTCAAAACGTATAAATTCGTTTAACACGTACTTGTTAAAAATAGTTTTTTTTATTGCTATATTATGATTGACTGAATCCTAGCACTTGCAGAGAAGTAAGCTTTCTCACTATCAAATTATCAACATGCAACTCCCCGCTATATATACATCTTCGTAGCTGAAGGGAATGTGGGAATCAACAGATTACTGATTTAATACGTTCGACACAAACACAAATTATTCTGGATGTTTGTAGTAAAAGTAGAAGTTCGAGTGAAAATTAAATGCTTCACCTGGTCTCCCCTTTATAATAAGGAAATTCAAACCGAATTATATTTCCCGATGGCACAAGTAGAATGGTGCAGGTTAAAAGTGGATTAGGTTTGAAAGCACAGGTGGATACCAAACTTTATAAATGTTGGAATACACATTTTGAAATGTCATACTCTTTTAAAGATTGGATATCTTATTCGAATAAAGTTTTTTTTTAAACTATACCTTGATTACTGTATTGCGTTTTGGCTTACAACAAGTTTCAATTTAATTTAATGTTCTTTTAAACATTTCCTAAGAAATAAGGAAATAGTTTTTAATGTTAAATAATAAAATAAAACTTTGCTACAAAGCACAAACACCATTTCAAATTTTAATTAATATGTAAATAAAGACTAAAAGCATGAGTTCATTAATTATGCAATCTCATGAATTCAATCTCAACAAAGTATTAATGTTTATTAAAGTTTTAAAGATGAAGACTGTATAGACAAAGTGAAGAAGAATGTAAAAATATTTTATTACTACTTTTATTCAATCGAATTACATCAAAGACAGTTTGAGCTGCTTACGTTTCTGTCTTATGGTTCATCGTTGGTTAATAATATCACAGTGCCGTATTTGTAATTTGGTAGGACATGTCGGGCGTTATAACAAAGTAAAAACATTTTGAGGAGAGCAAACTTAAAAATTTTAAACAAAGTAACCAACATATAAAACTACAACACCACAATAATAGAAACACTACAATAATAGAAACCAATCTCCATTGAAATAATATATTTTATACTGTAAATAGACCATTAAACGAATTAAAAATTACTTACAAAACTCAACGAGGAAGTTAAATTAAATGCCTAAGCTATTAAGAAAGTCGAATTGGAGTTCTAAGAACTCATTCAGAAGTTTTCTAGAACCAAGCAATCAGAACAACGTTTACAATATAATATTTAGGAATTAAGAAATTTATAGAGTTACCTGTTTAAAAAAATAAAAACGTA
>JAGFPH010001714.1:241498-251704 GCA_018207615.1 Philaenus spumarius
ACCATTAGATTTTTATAATATAATAGTATAGATTAATAATTCTTTATAATTATTTTAATTCGAAGTTTGAAATTGTTTTTATTAAGAATAATACAATATTTATACTTTTTCACATTTCATACTTAAAAATATTAAAAAAATATGTTGTTAGTTGACAGACCGAATTGAAAGTGTAGAGAACCCAAACATCCTACTATAAAGGTATTGGGGGTGCAAAGAGTTCTTGCTTTGAAAAGTTCCTGACGCTGAGATAACATGCAAACGATTTTTAAACCTTTAAAAATAAATAAAAGCTTAGTTTTACATTTATTCATGACATTAATTATAAATATTTATTTAACATATTATTATATTAATGTTAGTATTTACTAAATAGTAAAAATATAGATTTATGTATCTATTTAATAATAATTAAGTCTTACTTTGGATATCTGTTTAGGAAAATGTTAAGTAAGATCCCTTAACACACATAAAAGTAATATAACATAAAATTTTCATTATGAGGGAAAGATAAGCCCATCAGGTAACAAATGTAAACGAGGATTATAATATGCAATCGTAAAAACATAACAATTTAACATGATGCAAATTTAATAAAAAGACAAATCAGGGAATACAACCTAATAACGCTCATATATTGTGAAATGTATTTAAAATAATGGTTTATAATCTAAAATTTACCAGTCAGTACATGTGCTTATAAAATATGATTATATCATTCACCAATATTGACTTCATCTTTACATCATTGCTACGTGTAAATATTCATGAAAATATTATCATCATGAGGACATGATTTTACACACTTATTTTTTACTGCAGCCTTTAGTTGTAAAGTTTAATTAAAGTCTCTAAGTTTTATTTTACGATTTAACATCAAAATAATTTGAATCGTTATGTACTTGCATATATTTATCAGGGCTATTAAAGTGATATTAAACTTATGATAAATGTTACCATTTAAAAAAAAACATTATGAGGGATAATAGATGTATCAATAGAAAAATAACAGAATTATATGGGTCTAACACTACACTAATTGCTTATCATACTATAAGTTGAATAGGATTAAAAATAAATACATTTTGGCTAGTTATAAAAAAATAAGTTTTGGAGCAAACTTGAAATGCTGGGTTACCCTGACAACAGTTCCCAAAATCCACAAAACATGCCTCGCCGTATTGCTCTGGAGTTCAAATTATCATGATTTTTAAAATAGGCTTTAGTTTTGATCATGGAGTTTAAGACATTCATTGAGATCAGGACTTAAATAAAGGAACCACCACCTGGAATAATCGTGTAAATGATTATATTTAAGGAGAAATTACTTCTTGGGGAATCAGAAAAAAGTTAACTGGAAGAAAGAACTTAACTTTGACAGTTCAGAACCCTCTTGTCAAGTGAGGGTGTCTTAAATAATAAACTAGAAACGAAAAGTCACTAAATCACGATAAGGGTAACACCATGACGCCAGCTGTTTATGAGGGTGGTTTTTAACACTTTGGAGTTTTTTTTAGGATTGTTTATTAAACATTAGCAGGTAAACCAGCTCTTTTACAGAATTAGTTTATTTATATTTAACATGCTGTATTTCTTAGTTAATTTATGATTAGAAGTTGATGTTTATATTAGGCTACAGATATGTAAATTATTCTCTTTTTCTCTCCAACAGAAATTTAACTTCTCCTGGTAGCACAGTAGTATATTACGTTTGCTTGAATTCACAGAAATTTATTTATTTTTTATTTGGCTACTACATTTTGTTTGTTAATACAACCGTTACTGTTTGGAAAGTGCAATGTTTACTCAACTTATGGTGAGAATTCAATTTGTGATCTCATACCTGTTTTGAACGGTTGAAGTATTATTCCAATTAGTTGTTTTGAATGGATATTAAATGAGCATTTGTTTCTCACTTTTAGGAATGTAACATCCAATATTACACATTATGTATCCTGTTAAAATTCTTAGTGTATTCCTATTTAGTTACAACAATTGTTGATAAATTCTAAACATTGTTAAGAACCTTAATTTAGACTGCTGTCAACACAAAATATTTACTGGGAGACTTTAAAGAATAAAATTAATGTAATAAGATCTTGTCTTTCACTGTAAATATTTATGAAACATTCTAATACATATTCCTCTAAAATACATAATAACCCTTACTATGGAAATTATTAAACCTACAAATTAATTATTTATTGCTTATCACATCACGGGAATAAGTGTATATTATGCATTATTGATTTCAATATAATATTAACACGTGTCCGTGTGACTAGTCTGTTCAACAAATTGATACAAAGCGTTTTGCCAAATAACATCTGCATTAGTATTCAGTGAAGATCTCGCTCAGGCTTTAGTCTACGTAATCAAGTCCAGTAAATAACAATCTGTACGATTCCCTGTGGAGTCTACTAGCTGGAGTAATCTTTATTAATCTACGATAAGTAAAGTACTAACACATCTATAATGCAAATTACCAATGAATCATGTAGTATGTACACTATAGCTTACTTTCCTAACCTAACATTTAGAGATATGGCACTACATCAATTAATACCAATTAATTTTCTGGTCGGAAAACACTACATTCTAAAAAGAATTGCTCGTAATTTCGTTACAAGACACTAGAGAAGAATTTTTAAGATGGGTTCGATTAGAAAATGTTTTATATAAAATTAATTATTTTTTAATTTTTATATTAATTGTTATAGAATAAACTTTTTCTGATATTATAATCAATGAAAACCGATTCAAAAGGTAAGTGCCATTATTTGGTATCCAAAAATATAAGTGGATTAATATTTGTTTATGTTTACGTTTGCATAGTTTTAGTAAGTTGAGTATTTCTTGTTTAAAGCTTTGTTTCGAAACACTAAACAAACCAGATTGTATGTTAACATTTCCTTGGAAAGTTAAAGTAGATGCCTTAAAGGAATCTGAACAGTATCAAGTTCGGGGAAATTATTATAATATTCGAAAGGGAGATCAATAAATGGTATCAAGTTCGGGAGAAATTATTATATATTCCCAAGGGAGATCAATAAATGGTAATTAAAGAATTAGGCCTACAACTACACCAGTAACAAATTGACCAAGATAAGTTTAAAGTTATCAAGATAAGTTACCAAGATAAGTATAAAGTTTATAAAATATAAGAAATTCATAATGCAATCCAAAACAAATGTAATCATAAAGCACTAAGTAAATTAAAAAATGTATAACATTGAGTCTAATATATTCATATTTATTAAGTTTTGAAGATTTTCTCCTACACTCATATTAACGACAGTACATATTAACGAAAATCAAACACTGATGTAAAAATATTAGTTTATGGAAAAACTCAAAATTAACCACTTACAGTAGTCATTGACAGTAACAAGTGCTGAATTTACAATGGTTATTTTGTTGTAAATATATTTTGAGTTGATTAAATTGCGTAATTAATTTATATACTATATTTATTTTAGGAAATGAATCGTATCATACACAATTTCACATAAGGTGAAAAATAATAAATTGTATTCAGTGGTGTACTTAAATTAAATTCTTAGGCCGGATCGAGTTAACGATATTCTATGATAGCGAAGTATGATTACACTCTTCTTCATATACAAATTGTACCTACAATCTGCTTATTTTAATATAAGTTTTTTATAGTTAAAATTCCTTTTCAATTCCAAGTGAAATTTTTGGATCAAATAAAACAACCATATCCTCTTTTTTTTTTTTTAAATAACAGCAGATAATTGTTTGTATCATCAAGGTTTACCCTTCTCCATTGAAAGTGTATTTGTGCAATTCAATTTACTACTTTATTGTCGCTGAACTAGAATCTATCTTTGCGGGTTTCTTTTTGGTATTGCAATACTATATGTATTAAAAATTTAAGTTGTATCTAAGTTCCAAAAATTGGTAAACTTAAGAAGTGTTCCAGTCATGTGTATTTTTTTTTCAATATAATTTGATTTTCAGCCTACAGTAACAGTGCACGGTCTTGACTAGATTTAACTGGTACAAACAAACAAAATTAGACAAAACAATGTATCTCATGATTAATATTAATTAAAAGTTTTGAGTTTCTATTCAAGTTAATATAGTGTGCTAAATAGTGAAAAGGAGCATATATCGAAAATTTGTGGCAGTTGTTTCAAACTAAACTTAAATTTCATTCATCATTTTATTCTGTACAAGTTATAAAAGTGTATCATTACTGAATATTAAATCATTTTTATTTCTACAGATGTATTCAGTTTCAAATGATAGAGTAAACAAATTTTCTAAAACGTATGACACCTAGCTCTACCTTGTGTTCAATAGAAATAATATCTCGTCAAACAACGGAAATTGAAGTACTGAATGCAGAGAAGTAGATACAACACCTAATATTTGTAGATAATAATTGGAATCAAAAGCAGTAAGTATTCAAATAAATGATAAAAATAACATATACTTTGATTATTATTTTGTGTTGCGATATTTTCAGATGCAGATCGTTATTACTTAGATTTAGATATTTTCAGATCATTATTCAAACTGACAAATCGTAGGAGCACCAAGGACACATCACAATAAGCACTGGAACCACAACTATTTACTGAAATTGTAAATATTCTGATTAAGTTCTGTTCTACATACCTCTGTAATATAGAAAGAGCTATACTAGAATTATAAAAACAATAGTTAAAATATACGGCTATCAAAACAAATTAGTTGATAATAAATGTGCATTCATCCGATGCCAAGGGAACTAAACCTATCCAGATTTTGTAAGTTATGTTTTCCATTTATAAATCTAACAAATTTTCTGACGTTTGTTTTAAGAGTATAAATCTGTAAGTTTAAAAATGGAGTTAGTCCAAAAGGAATGTGTTAGCTATGAGCATATTTTTACTATAATTAAATGAAGTATATTATACGCACGATTACATGCTACACAAATATTAGAACACCTATTTATTAAATCAAGTTCACCATTCAATGTTGAACATGCGCTAATAAAACCTTATCACTTCCTTCGCTTTTATTGGATTTATCTTTATATATCTTGGAAACGTTCATTAAAGTTTATTTGAGAAAATTATATCACCAACTTGAGTGGAATATTGTACAATGAGGTACTGTGTACACACACTTTATTTTTACAACAGCTTTCATTTCCACAGTTTATTTAAAAGTGTTTTCTAAAACTTTGTAGATGAATTTTATTTTATGATTTAAAATTAAAATCGAATAATTAAAGACGCATGTGTAAATGTTATTAAAGGTACTTCAAATTATACTTATGAATATGTATGTGTTGCTAGCCTCAGACATGAGTGTAAAACCAGATCATTAAATAATAGGAATGTTTAAACCATCATACAACGCACATATTTAAGAAAAATATAACACTCGTAGACTAGAAAATTTATCGAAGGTCTAAATTATTGGAAACTTATTAATCTACCAAACAAATAACACGGAAAAATTAATTTTATTAACCCTTTCCAAGGGTAAGAAGGAAATTTACACTGCGTATACGAAACTTAAAATGTCTATTTAGGACAAAATATAAGTACCTTTACAGTAAAATGATTCAAAATTTCAATTTTGCATAAACTATTATGAAAAAGTATTAGTTATTAAGTACATCCTGTAGAATTGTATGCGGCTTACAGTTTTTAACTATAATGGTTATAAATGTTAAAAACAAATAATCTCCAAAACATGTTTAACATAAAACTCACGAATGAATTTTTGAACTAATTTAACTGAATAAATTGATACTTTTACACTAATTTTGTTTGTATTTATTATAACAATGTTGAAATCAAACAAGGTAATCACTGATAAAATTGTATAATTTGTATTTAATATTTCAATAAAACAGTACAAATTTTAATCTATAACCTATCTACATTGCATTGGCAAAACTTTCCATCGTTGAGGATATTTTAATAAATCTGAGATTATATCCTAAGTAAAAATTCTTCCGAAATTATAAAACACTTGTATTTAATTATATTTTGTATAAAATGATATGCTAAATTGTTATAGTCAAATATTATTTTCTTAATGTTTAAATATATAAAATGTGGTATGTGTTTTGTTCAGTGATCTAATCAACTTACAGACAACTAAAGTTACTGCAGTACTATTACAAGATACTTCTTTGTTGAAATCAATGTTTCATATAAAAAACAATCACATTATTATTAAAATTCATTTATTGAATTGTTTTAAGTAAATTGTTTGTGTTTTAAAGAAATGTTTTATTGAACACATATCTACTTTCAATGTAATGATATGTACCAAAAACAATATATATTTAATTTCATTTCGTAATTGGCAAACAGTGTGCTAAAAGATTCTGAGTGAAAAAGAATTTATTATTTTAGAACAAAACTACTCTCATTCCTAAAGAACACAATACAGAGCCTTAGGCAAAACTCCGCTCCACTCTTTCTGTGTTTCAGAAGATGCTAGACACACGTAAAGAACATTTATTTTTTAAGTGCTGCTTAACTACAAGTAAGTGTAAACCACGAAAATATATATTTCTAAAACATTGAAACCGAGCTCAATATGAAAACCACAAATATGAAAATCCTAGGACCTAAAAAACATCTTGAGGAGAGTTGACATGAAATAGAACCAGGATATATACGATAAATTTGAGAAAACAACTACATCGTTGCCAAACAAGTCTATTATATTATGGACACCAGAAGAAAATTAATAGGGAGTGCTAGTAAAACCCTTATACGGTGCCAAGACAAATAAAAAACTAAATTGGGTGTGCTTAAGACCACACGTTGGAAGTGATAACTTCTATGACTACGTGGATTTTTAACTCGGTAAATGTGTAAAATTATAAGGATTATAAAACTGTAGGCCTATTTGTTAAAATGGTTTATTTATATCCTCTATTATATATTTAAAGAAAGGTAAAAATAGTATCTTTTAATTACTTTTTATTTCATATTAATAGATCAAATAATTTAGAAGTTGTTAATATTATAGTAAAGAAATTAATAACTAAATATTATGTTATACGAAGATGTACGAATGTTTCCGAAGTTAAACAATAATAGGTACCTCTTCTTAAATTTGTATAAACGAATATATTGATGATAATAGGTTGTTATTATGTACAGTTTATAACCTCAAAGCAAATCTTATAACGTATAGATATAGATGCCTACATTAGTTATATAACTAATTTTAAAAAAAATCAACTTCATATGAAATTTTAATGATTGAAGTTGTAAATATAATCCCAAACTATAATCTACGCTTTGTTTAAGAATTACAGATGATGGGCGAAATCAGCTGTTATATTACATTAACTAATTATTACGTGTTAATTTGATTGCTATGGTAATAAATGTAAATGTATTAATATTCCCTATCCACACTCTGACTTGTGTCTACGCAAAAAATTTGCGTTATGCGAGATTTCAGAAATATAGTCAAGCGAAAGTGCCCAACGGGCCAATAGAAGTTATCACTTCAAAAAGTCAAGTTCTGTGGATAAAAAAATCACCAAAGTCTGTAACTAATGGAGTGACTGAAGAAGAAGCTAATGGGTATTGGCCAGCGAAAAAGATTGTGGTGGTGAAGTATTTTATAACAGATAAACCCCAAATATACGAGACTGTATTTTCACCCAGAAAATTAAAGTGTAACGTAGTGACAAGAAAAGTGAAGTTGTCTAAAGTAGTTGTTGATGGTAAGTGGGTACAGAATCTACAGATCGGAACGTGGTTAAGTCAATCACGTAGGATGTGGTAGTGATATAATTCAATTCAAAGTGAAAAATCACGTTACACAACTCTATAAGTCCTTTCCTACAACCAAAGTATTTCAGTAGTATTGTCCGCGAGAGGAAAGAAGTCCTCTGATCCAGGACGGTATGCAGCAGTGTTTGTATGTTACCGCACGGCATTTGCAGGCGCTCCGCGTTGTCCAAACCTTTCGCGCCCCATAGTTTTGTTTCTGCTAATGTGGAATCCCTGTAGAACAGCCGTTAAGTGCAGGGCTATAGAATACTTGACTTGGGCTAGACCAGTCCGCCACGGAAAGCTATGTTTTATTTTACATTTTTGTCATCAATAATTGTATTACTCTAGGTTTAAATTTGATTATAATTATTTGTATAATATACAATATACTAATGTTAGCATACTTTTAATTTGATTCTCTGAAACATTTCTGAAAAATAAATATGAAATTGAACAAAATGTGTCACATTATTGAAAATATATAAGTTTAAACTAAGCAAATGTGTTAAGGTACCTTAATCAATTCAACAGTCAAGCAATCAACTAACCATAAAAAAACCACTCACGTGTTTACAATATAACTTGCTATAATAAATTGGAACTACCTACATTCTATACTTTGCAAATAATGTTCAAAATATCAATTGTGTAAATAAATAATGATTTGACATAATTATTTGTAAAACTTAAGGTTTATAATTACCTTTTCAAAACATATTAGTTTTCAATGGATCGCAATAAGAACACGTTTAATTGTTTGTAATTAATTTTAATTTATCAGTAATTATAATTTAAACATGTTTTATCTTGGTATTTACTGCTGGTAAAACTTAACACGCTCGCCGAACTTAACGTGACATCGAACCCGACAAGTTGGGTGTTGTCAACACACTGTCGAACATGTTGGGGTTTTGAGTCAGCCGTAGCTGTTTGTAACATCTGGTGTTTTATGTTTGAGAAATAAAAAGAAGAAGAAAGGTCAACGCTTGTGGTCTAAAAAAATGGTTTTTGGACCGAAGCAAGCTTAGCCACATGAATCTACTGACTGAACTTGCTATCAGTGAGCCTGAAGACTTCAGAAACTATCTGAGGATGAGCGAGGAATGTGTTGTAGACTTACTTGGAAGAGTTTCCAAGCATATTGAAAAAGAGATTCGCATTTGAGACAGTCAATAACTGCTAAGGAATGCCTTGTAGCCATTCTTCAGTTTTTAGCCAGCGGTAGAAGCTACGAGAACCTGAAGTCTGACGCTCGGCTCGAGTTGGGCGGTTCAATTCCATGAACAGAAATTTATTAATAATAAATTAATTAAAAAACTGTCACTTTTACAACTTCCTATACGTTACTTTTATCATACAAAAGTTAAGTGAATAAAATTAAGCTGTATGATTAAATTAAATTAAGTGATTTTCAGCATCAATATTTAAGCTTGCTACGTTGAATTTAATTGAAACATTGTAAATAAACCTTAATATTTCTTTTACATAATGAATATTTGGGTGGTGAGACGTGACATATATTTGGGAATTTGACCCTCTCCTAAATTAAATTTTCCAATCAAAGTGAATTAATAATTATTATTTCAATAATATTTGCTTAAACATTTATTTATATATCTGTGTTTTGATATCCTTTTTTATAGACATATGTATGTTTAGTTTTAACCAAGGGCCCAAAAACGAACTTACACTTTACAAAACGACTCGAAAGTGGCACAAGTGTTTGTTTATATCCGTTGTTCATGATCCGCAGAGTTTTTTTAAACTGGGCAGAGGTTCCTTTTGGTTCCTAAATTATCTGTACGGTATGAATTTTATAGATGTTTTGGTATCAAAGAAAATGTATTATGGCCTACACATTAAACAACTAAAATGATCTCCATTTTGAATAAGTCAAATTTCATACCTTGCAGACAATTGGTTCTTTGCTGCTGTAAATTAATCTACTTACAGTGTGTGTGTGACAAATGCTCATTAATATCTGCATTATTAATAGAGGGCTATAGATATAGTAACCTCTGATTCTGACAAATCACAAGATCATTAATGTTTTTGAAAATAATAGGTCAATATATACAAATGGTTGTCACACCATACCAATGCTCTCAATGCTTTTATTGTACGAGAGATTTTTGAGTTATTTTTTTTACGATAGTACAATTAGTTGCTACATGACACAATTGTTGCAGGGACTTGTACATCATATTTCTGAGGAATGATATACAAATACATCATTCAAGCAAAAAAGTACGTGTAATCCCAGTACTAATAACTTCTATAATCTCACAGAAAAATAGTTTTAATATTAAATTCACACATTTTTTAAGCTTATCTGCTTACTTTTCTCCAAAATATTCCTTTCGGCTTACCCTACAGGGTTAGGCAGATTAATTCCTATTTACTTTTATAATATAAGCATTTAATAAAAAAA
>JAGFPH010001715.1:7458-22414 GCA_018207615.1 Philaenus spumarius
CAAATAACCAAATTGGTCCAGCCGTTCTCAAGTGATGCGCTTACAAAGGAACAGAAATTCATTTTTATTATATAGATTAAAAATAAATGTGTAGGTTTAATTATAACCTGAAAGCTAATTATTAACTTTGTATAATATAATGGAATGTACAGTATAATATAAATGTTAAAAAGAAAAGCTGTCCCAAGACTACTCGCAAACACAAATATAAAAGAAAAATTAGGTATAAGTACAAGTAACTTTTTAAGTATGAAATCAGCTGTTAAATGATATATTAGAATAAACAGCTGATTATAGTAGACAGAGAAAATCTTCAATGACAAAGATATAATATGTTAAGATGGAAAAAATAATTTAAATAGACAGAAGTAGACATGGCGTGCCGATAGCCGTAAAATGGGCTACATTTGAGATGTGTTGCTGACTTGAGTGCAGGGGTGTCATTTGGGGGGGGGGCAGGCGCCCCCCCCCAAGATTTGAAAAGTATTAAAATTACAATTTGAAAGTTTAAAATAATAGGCGTGTAATGATGATGCCCAACAACAGAAAAGACCAACCTTTAGAGTTGCAATATTTTCGAACATATCATTAATTTAAATTATTTTAAACAATAAGGGGTTCAACTATAAGTATCTATACAGCTTTAATATTAAGACTGTATGATTCAGTTCAATGAAAGGTGACTGTGTTGTTATTTAACTGCAATCATTTCAAGATAAAGTTTGCCCCTAAAGGATGTCTCAATATAGCGTGAAATAGCTTAAAATGACATGTTTTATATTGTGAACATTTTTATTTTTTGGGGGGACCCAACGGACCCACCCCCGTACCGGGGTAGGGGGGGGCGTCGCCCCCCCCCTACGTTTTGGTAAAAAATGACGCCACTGCTTGAGTGGGGTCTCTTCTCGTCTCGTTATTTTCTGTTAGGTACGTTCTTGTCTCGTTTTGTTCTTGAGACAAATGACGACGCCATCTTGATATTGATGACGACATCTGATGTATGTATAATATATATACAAATAAAAATGTAAGTGTTCGTTTTTCAAAATCTTAAATATCTGAAAGTTCTTCGCCGATTGCTTGAAATGCGTGCGTGTTTCAAACACAAACTATACCAAATATTTTAGGGCAACGGGAGCGCCATACTAAATAATAAATATGTTTATTGTTGATACAGTAATCAGCTGTTTGCTCCAATATTTCCATAAATAGCTGATTTCAAACTTTGAAGCAATTCATTGTATTTCTAACTTTTAGGTTAGGTTTTTGTTAAAGTTTAGACCCGAGCCTTGCTGGTTCTTTTAGCCTTTATTGTAACTGCTGTTATAGAATATCCGAAATAATTTTATTTGAACATTTAACATTATTTACCAACTTAGCCTTGGGGTTATTATTAATCCTACACCTTTGTTATATAGAAAAAATAACATGATTATGTGTATAGAAGGTTCCAACGAGGTTGGCGTGAGGAGCACGCAGGGGTCTCCCCTAGTGCGTGATAACATTATATAGCAGCTATGTCTACAATGAAAACATATAATCTAGTGACTTTTGAATGGTGGGGCGGCAGCCAGCGGAGGCGGAATGCGAGGGCGGGGTGGAATGCAGGGGCAGATTTCCCTAATATTTGGTGTTTTAAATTGTGGTACTAGTCGTTCTCGCGCCGGGAGTTTAAATTCAAATCTTCAGTCCTGACCTAAACCCCCCCCCCAGTTTTCCTGGCTACGGGCCTTGTGAAACAGCTGATAAACAAATATAATACCAACATAGGAAATAATATGTTTGGAACAACACATTCAACTATTAGACATAATTATTCAAATTACGCACACACATCTATTTTTAACCGCTAGAAAGCGAAAACCTTGAATTCAACGAGAAGTTTAAAAGTCACCATCACAAGAAAAATAAACATATGATTGCATAATTAAAAGCCAGCTGTTAAGCAAAAGAATGTCAGCCGATCGGCACAGGTGTTTCTTAGAAATGCTGTTTAATGTTGTAGTTTGTATAACAACTTTATAGGTTATTCAAAAGACCGCATACTTTATTAAAAGATCAGGTCTATTAAATGCACATTTATAATAAAAACGTTTATGTAAGGTATATCTATGACATGTAACAATTAAAGTTCTTTATTAGCTACATATAAAAACGCAGCAACTGTATAATGTAAGAAATCTTTCCGTGTGAACTTGTAGTTTTTGTAATATGTTGTTTGTCAACAGGAGGTAGGCCTACATGTCAATACGTTTTTTCTTACGCTCTTTATGTTACACGATTTCGATCGTACGGGAATAAACCGCACGGTCAAATTTTTTCAGGCGACTGATGATGTAGTTTGAGACCTTTCACATTGTACGATTACATCACGAACACGATTTTTAGTCGTGTTGCAGCCGTCCAGTGCCGCTGAAGGCACACGGTTACCGTATCGTCTCCGCTCAGTGGCCTACGTGACCAAATGCACGCTTTCATACTATACTCCGTCCAAACAGCCAAGCGCTCTAGACCATCAAATCGACCCTCGCTCCCACACGCGCTGTAACAGTCACACGGCCTACCTGCTTTGGTTCTCCTATGAATCACCGACTAGCCCTTGTGCTACAAAATCACATTTTTCTAACCGTTAACTTAATTTTTACTCCAATTACTGAAATCTAAATATTATTCCTGGCAAAATGAGTCCAAACATGATACAATTGTGACAACTCTACCTTCGCAGGTTTACCTCTCCGTTATACCTCTGTACAGGCGAGAGCTCACACACGCTACGGTAAACCGGATGGGTGAAGGATTTTTACAGTCGAGAAATGGTGAGCCAACAAGATGACATGATTGCTTTGGTGGGTTTGTTAATGGTTATGAACAGTAAAAAAAGACAAAAACCTGTGCAGGTATAAAGAATTGAATTTCGATTCTTCTCCGGTCGCCTGCGCAGGTCGTTTAACTTGTGCAGGTTTGAATGAAGTGGCTGGCACACACGCTCCGGTTTACCTGTACAGGTCACCTTTTTTATTTCATTTATTTTTTGGCATACGTTTTAATTTTAAGAAGGCACTTTTAAGAAGCCTTCTTTACTTTCGATATTCCTATGTAAATATATTATGCTCTTGTTAGCTTAATAATATTATTTTCTTGATTTATCAGTTATTGTACAGTAACATTTAAAACGAATTTGTATTTATTTTTATTTTGTTTTACTTCAGTATACGTTCACTGTTATATTGATTCTGATTTAGTTTCTTTTTTCGTACATTGGAAATTTTAGAAGACACTTAAGAGGCCTTCTTAACATAGGATGGTTATGTAAATATGCTTGTGTTAGTTTTATGTTTTACTAGCTGACCCGTACGGCGTTGCCCGTGGTGGTTAGTATTTTCAGTCTTTTTAACGTAATTGTATTCTTTTTAAGTGTTCAGTCAGTGAGTGGTATTTGGCTTTTATATATATAGATCTTAAATAATAAAAGCACTATTGTCATAATAATAAAAGATCTGAAGTTGTGATTTTAGTAACTTTGATCCCCCCAAACCCCTACTAAAATTTCGAAATTTTGCATACCCTCTCTTAGTGAGCACCTATGGCATTAGAGGAAGCTACATACCAAATTTCATTCCAATCCGTTCGGTAGTTTTGAAGACATCGTGATTTAATAACTTTAATCCCCCCCAACCCCCCTAAAATTTCGAATTTATTTAAACCCTTTCTTAGCGAGCGCCTATGGCCCTAGAGGAAGCTACATACCAAATTTCATTCCAATCTGTTCGGTAATTTTGGAGAAATCGTAAATTAGTCATTTTTACCCCCCAAACCCACCTAAAATTTCCAATTTTTTAAAACCCTTTTTTAGTGAACACTTATGGCCCTAGAGGAAGCTACATACCAAATTTCATTTCAATCCGTTCGGTAGTTTTTGAGAAATCGTGATGAATGAGTGAGTGAGTGAGTGAGTGAGTGAGTGGTATTTCGCTTTTATATATATAGATAATATTATTCTATTGATTTATTTTACAGTAACATTGCAAAATAAATTTTTAGTTATTTGTATTTTACTCTTACTATACGTTCACTGTTATATTCGTTCTAATGTCAATAACCATTTTTAAGTAGTCAAATTTATGATTGTGTAACCTACTGACCATAAAACGACTTAGAGTTGTCACAATTGTACCGTGTTTGGACTTATTTTGCGAGGAATAATATTTAGAGTTCAGTAATTAGAGTAAAAATTAAGTGAAGTTTACAGTTAGAAAAATGTTATTTTGTAGTACTAGTGTTAGTAGGTGATTCATAGAACAACGATTAGCGCCAGGTAGGCAGTGTGCGTGTGACTGCGCGTGGGGAGCGAGGGTCGATTTTATTGGTTTAGAGATCACTTCTGTTTGGCCAAACTATAGACGGTTTTACTCATACGGGAGTCGTCTCCAGTAAGCGTTGCTTGTGAGAGTTTTGTTTCAGTTCGTGTGTTCGGTAGATTTTCACAAAAAATTTGAAGCTGAAGTTTTAATTTCGCTAGTTGGAATAAAACCTATGATATGGGACAAAACTTTAGATACGGTATCCTTAAAAAGGATAATGTGTAGAACATCACAACTTCCTCGCGTCTGTGGTTAATTGGACGCACCCAGTGAGGGCGACATTACAGTGAAGTAAATTTCAGTAAAACAATATTATCAGAAATGATTTTAGCTAGTCATACTTGTTTTTGAAACAGATTCGTGTAATCAGCTGTTTTTTATTAAACTCGAACGCAGTTGCATTCTTTAATAATTAATTGCGTATTATTTGTGGAAAAAAATTTTTAGTTAACAAAGTTCAGTGATTTGTTATCTGAAATATTATCTCCGAACGTTTTAGATTAATAAGGAATGTAAAACAAAATCTCCATCGCCTATTAAATGGTTACATTATTACAGACACACTTTGTGATTTTTTTGGACACCCGTGGATCACATGTATTTGGGTCCTTTATAGATTGCCCGGGTCAATCAATCTTTTTCTTGTGTCCTATTTTTAACACGTACTCTGCTACGCAAATTTCGTATTTCCTCTGCTAAGAGCTGACATTTTATTTTTGTATACTTAAAGCATAAATGAGTAGAAAGTACTTTATTTTTATTTTTCAACCTTTCTACGTAATAACCACTAATATTTTAAAGCGGACGCACATGTGCGTTCATAGCATATAGGCTTTAAATTGGCGTGCGAAGCACGCAATGCTCTGTGTATTGAAAACTCTCCCAACACGGGGATTGGCGTGCGAAGCACGCAATGCATTGTGTATTGGAAATTCTTCCAATAGGGGGTTGGCGTGCGAAGCACGCAATGCATCGTGTATTGAAAATACTCTCAATACGGGGGTTGGCGTGCAATGCACTGTGCGTCGGCCGCTTCTCATAGTGTTCAGTGCCAAGCTCACATGTGCCTATTAAAACGTGTTACAAAGTATTTTCTAGACATTTGCAACAGTCTAGTTCTAGTCAAAGTAAACGTACAGATCCCTCACTCCAGGAATGTGTCCGAGAGGGGAAGTAAAGAGGGGCCCCCACTCTTTGTTTGTTGTGTCCAACTTCATCAGTACACAACATCAATTCTACCCCAGTATAATCATTGTATTTGGATAACCTAATAGAACTCCGATCATATGCAATATTTTGTTCCACTGGAAATTCGACGATAGTGGCGTTATCTATTGGAGAAACGACGGAAGCTGTATGAAACAACAATGCTACCAATGATTTCTCACTAGCGCTACCTCGCGGCGCGATCATGTACTATTTTCGCGACAACCTTTTTTCCGGCACACAGCCCCCGTATGGATGCAAGATCTACGGTATAGTTCTTAATTATAGACCTCTGTTCTTCACTGTAAGTAAGGGTAAGTAAAAGTGTTAGGCTAAACACGTTTTCCTTAGTTTAGTGAACAGAACGTGTAAAAATTAGTTGTTTTATTTATAAATATATACAGGGTGTCTTAAAAAAACTTTAGCAAGCTATAATACAGGATTTGATTCTATACATTGAAATAAAAAAAGTAAATGTGTGCGGTAGTGTCAGGAACGTCAGGAACGAAGTTCATCACGCCTTTTCTTCAATTCTTTTAACAGCCTTAACGGCAACACACACGCATAATTTTAATCTTTCAATTGCCGTTTATTATTAGATTGTTTTTTATACAAATATTTACAGTTTCCATACGTTTGATGTTATTATAATAAAGGTGTAGAATTAATTATCATCTGAACCGATTGAAAAAATAGTTTTACTAATAAAAAGCCACACTATCCCTGAGTAACATAGGCTATAATTCATTTTGATAAAAACATGTTTTATTTCAATATTTGTATATTTAGTCAAACAAAATTACAGGTTAGGCCTAGACTGATGTACCAACACATGCAGGCCTATTTACATTTATTAACAAAGCAACCAATTGAATATTTTTGAACTGAGGCGCGACTGGTATGGCTGACCTGCGACGGGACTGAACTGATGTTTGTGAAACGACCGTATACACAGAACCTTTCATATTTTGTACTTACACCGACAGTCGGACTCCTCGAGAATTGGAAAGGCGTGTACAGACGTGTAAACGGCGCTGATGAGACTCCTTACAAAATCTTTAATTTACTTATAGCCCCCAGTCGGTATAGGTTTCAACTACCAGTAATTTGCAATACGGCTGAATTTTTTTTTTTTATAAGTACATCGATTATCATTTTTTTTTCGATTATCCTTAATATTTCGAGCCGGGATGAAGATAGAGGAAAATAAAAAATACCACCGTGTAGGGGAGGTATTTTTCAACAAAAAAGGTCATATGTATTTATTTCGTCCGAGCAATGGTTTGTCTGGAAAAAATTCGATAATGCAGGTATGTATTTTGCAGCAGGGGAAATCACTAAAAGGGGACATCTTATTCATATATGAAGCGTTGGCTCATTCTACATTCGCCGAATTTTATTATATCGAATTGAAACTTGACATAGGAGTTAAAATATATATTTTAAACATTTATGCTGAGTCTCAGCTTGTTATCTTGAAAATTACCCGATCTAGGAGTCGATTTCGATTATCGATTTTAGGAGTACCGGACCCACGAACTAATTTCAATCTATTCCAGTTTCGTCAATTTTTGGAATATCAACACCAAATTTGTTTTACAAGTTGAGTACTCCAGTATAAATATTCTTAGTAAGTATGAACGATTTTTTTCTTGTTATTTTTAAAAATGAGGCGCTTGAAAATAGTCTTCTGTTTTACCTATCTCGTTTTAACTATAACACTTTTGGATTCAACGACTCCATTTTCGACATTTTTGAACATATCGATTTAAAAATTGGTACAGAAGTTAAAAATACAATTGTTTTTTGCTATACTTATTTTAAAAACTATATTTAAAAAAATGACTAATCTGCAGCTGATCAACTCAAGCGTTTTGATGAAAAATCTAAAAAGGTCTAAAATTATACTTTTTTAACTTACTTGTGCTTTTAAAAGTAAATAATGAAAAAGGTTTATACTCCTTGAACTTGTTTGAATATATATATTTAACGTGTATAAAAACTTTCAGGTTGATATTTTGAAAATTTTCTAAACCGGAGCTGTTTAAAATGAATTGGTGGGTCCGGTACTCCTAAAATCGAGAAACCCATTAATAAGTCAAGTGGCTCTAGATCGGGTAATTTTCAAGATAACAAGCTGAGACTCAGCATAAATGTTTAAAATATATATTTTAACTCCTATGTCAAGTTTCAATTCGATATATTAAAATTCGGCCAATTTAGAATGAGCCAACGCTTCATATATGAATAAGATGTCCCCTTTTAGTGATTTCCCCTGCTGCAAAATACATACCTGCATTATTGAATTTTTTCCAGACAAACCATTGATCGGACGAAATAAATACATATGACCTTTTTTGTTGAAAAATACCTCCCCTACACGGTGGTATTTTTTATTTTCCTCTATCTTCATCCCAGCTCGAAATATTAAGGATAATAAAAAAAAAATGATAATCGATATTTTTTTCGACTTTGGGAAATCGATAGACTGGTAAACTTTTTTTTATGTTAATCTACATACTTTAATGTACTTATAAAAAAAATTCAGCCGTATTGCAAATTACTGGTACTTTTGGTCTAAATTGACCTTTACCGACTGACCTATTAAGAGTTTAGTCAAGTACTGTAATAATAAATACTCACGTAATTCGTGTTAGAGTTCAAAGATCTACAACACTCACCTGTAAGAAAAATAAATGTAATTAACAACAGGAACTAAACAGTTTGCTTACTCGACGTTCTTAACTTAGTCACAAAAAATATACAGGCTGATTCAAAAGCTATGCGGCAATCTATCGGAAGCTCATTCTATAGGTAAAAAAAGAAGAAAAACATTGGGTGTGCAAGACCACACGTTGGAAGTGATAACTTCTATGATAATATTTTTATTATTAGTATTATTTAAGTATTAATATTAGGAAGAATAAAGGTCAACAAATTACACAAGTCAATATATTGTCAAAAAAAATTATTAGTGTATGCACTCTACATAGAATTCTAAGAATAATTCAATATGCAAGGGATAATATTACTATAATAATTATTATAATATTGTGCTTTTACGCGATTTGTATTAGAACTGCATCAAATGATGATGTACACTGTTTTGATAGGGTTGGAAGTTGAGAAATTTGGAGACCATCGTCTGAAACCTGGAATTGTGAAGCTGACTGTATTTCCTCCACAGTAATATCCATTGAGTTGTCAGGTAAAGAAGGTGTGAGAGGAACGAGAACATCAAAGTGGCCTCTCGTTAGTTCCCCAGTAAACCTTAAACACCCTACTCCCTCAATCGGTTCGCCAAAACTCTCCCACAACAAATAACCATCTCTGTACACCTGAAATTCATAAAAAATATTTCGGATGCTGCTTGAATTTCACAGGAGGTTCCAAAAGTTACCGGTTTGCTCATACCCGCGATATATTCTTTTTTTTTTTTTTGTTGAATAAATATCTCCTGTTACTTTTAAAGTATATGGTTTGAACCTGCGCCAATTGTTTGAAACATGACTAACAACTCTGGTCCTCATCTCAAACCCCAGTGAATAGTGTCATGTACAATTAAAGCCAAAGAGTAGAATAAGCATTGGCCATCTGGCCTAGAAGAAACTACTCTGTGAGGAATAGATACTCCATTAACGTGTATGACCTCTATTGTTGTAATATGAAGCTAAATTTTATATTGAAGTGGGTAATAATAGGTTACAGTAAAATAAAACAATGTAAAATATTACTTGTACAAAATGTAAAATATTGTCTAAACTTACTTCAGTTAGACAAAAATCAATCTTCTTTAAAAAACCTAAAACGCACAAATATAATAATAATTATAACTATCCCTTACATATTGAATTATTCTTAGAATTCTATGTAGAGTGCATGCACAAATACCTCACTCAAAATCAGTAGTCACTAAATAAATAATGCTTACATTATAATGGTCACTATTTTTCGCATACTTATTATAACATAATATTGTTATCTATATATTAAAAGAATTTATGAAAACTTGTGGCAGTCAGTACGGCCATTCTATCCGGCCGATTTCCATTTTTTTTTTTTTTTTTTTTTAATTGCAGGTAATCATTCACAGATATGTCATCAAGCATTACAAATCATGTATCTTTCGCCTTACAAACGTTATAATCAAATGCAAATTTCTGCTGTGTATTCCTTATGGGGTTTTTTTTTTGGTTCTTTGTCCACTTTGCGTTCGTATACCATTCATCCGATTGCTTTTAAATTTTGCATAGTAACACAGGTTAACCCTGGGAAGGTTTTAGGCCATTTACCAAAGTCCCAGGACGTTAGGGCTACGCCCCAGTGGCCCTCAAAGTTTCAATGTTAATCTTAGGGAAGAAAGATTTCTATTGATTTTATCAAAAACAGCTGATTTTATCAGGGGTACAAAAACAGCTGTTCGTATAAAAAACTTAGCAACACATCATGTTTGTTTACTTTCATTACCATAGCAACATTACTTAGAAAATTTGAAGAGTATTACCTTTTTGAGGTTACATTGATAAACTAAAAACAAACACAAACAAAAATCAACGAAAAATGCTAACTATATTTTAATGCAATTCAAAAATTGATTGTTACAATCCTATTATATATAAAACAGCTAATTTGGATCAAAAACTGAACATAATTTTAGGGTGGGCCTACAATGAACCAAAACACCAATTGGGCTAATTATTAGAATCAGGTTTTATTATAATTCTTCACAACTACCAGTTTTTTTTTTAGATTAGGTAACATTTTCCAAATGCGAGCGAAGCGAAGCAACCATTTGAGGCCGAAGGCCGAGGAGGGGTTGGGACGCAGAGCGTCATGGGGCAGAGCCCCTAGTAATATATTAATATTATAATAATTATAATAACGTATTATTATATACAATGTATCGCCTACTCCCTCTTCACGCTCTGACTTGTGTCTACACAAAAAGTATGCGTGACGCGTGATTTCAGAAACATAGTCAAGCGAAAGTGCCCAACGGGCCAATAGAAGTTGTCACTTCAAAAAGTGATATAAACATAGGCCCGAAAATATTGCACCTTCACCTTACGGCCTCGGGTTATGGACTACTTTGCTTCGCTCGCAGCGTACAAACTCGGCCGTCGGCCTCGGATGCCCCCCCCCCCCCCGTGGATTTGAACCGGCAATTTTATGGTATTTTACGTTTCAATTGATTTTGGGGGAACCAAGCGAGCTATAAGATCGTGTAAAAAACAAAGTATGTATAATAATATCCCTACATTTATCGTTTTAGATGAAACCCCAAAAAGAGTCATTCTCGTACGTAAATTACTAAAAAAATATTACTTCCTTAGGATTTTTTGGTTTACGAACTCTTCCGAGCGACTTAGACAACCAACGTGTGTTCCAAATCGGTCTTAAAATGCGGCCGCCAGAGTGCGAACACATGCATACATGTACAGGGTGCCCCATAAGTAAACAGCCAAACTTCGGGAAATGGTTTTATGGGTCAAAATAAAGAGAAAATCAAGAATATTTTTTTTCTAAAAACGATTCCTTTTACAGATATTCGCCATTTTTTTTTTTTTACAAAATAACTCTTATCGAGAGAACGGTTTGACCGACTGAGTTCAAACTCGGCACGAAGTTCAACCTAACAATGACCTATCTCAAGTAAAATAATCGATTCTATCCAATCATGCGTTTCAAAATGGCGGCGGTTTGAAAATTTCAAACCCAAATTACTAAAAATTACCTAAATTACCGTATATTTTAACAAGAAATGTCGAGACACCTTTTTCGTAGCCCTTTTGATTCTCTACCGATGGCTAGAATTGTACCGTTTAAGAAAGCCAACCTACCGACAGAGCTATTTTTACTCCCAAAAATGTACACGAACGATTAATATGGATAGAACAAACTGCTAGTTCGTTAAAAATTAATTTAATACATTAAATAAATCTTTGGTTTTTCTGTTTGCCAATTTATTAGCGAATATTTATAGGAAAAATGAGCTAATATTGCAGTGGCCCTTATGGTAAGATCAAAGGTCAAGAGTAGCAAATGAGCATTGATCATGGTCATCAGAACACGTTTTCGGGTGTCATTAAAAATCATATATATATATATGTGTGTGTTCGCACTCTAGCGGCCGCATTTTAAGTCCGGTTTGGTCCAAATATGGTACACATGTCGGTCGTCTTTGTCGCTTGGTTCGTTAGCCAAAAAAATCCAACAACCAGAAGCACGTTTTTTGACCGGAAGTAACTATTTTTTCCCACGACAGTGAATTGTTTTTAGAAAAATAAAAATATAAATGTAGGATGATATTCTGCACATTTTGTTTTTTACGCGACCTTATAGCTCGCTTGCTTCCCCCAAAATCGATCAAAACGTAAAATACCATAAAAGTACCAAGTTCAAAGCCATGTGGTGGATTTTACCGTGGAGTTGGCGTGCGAAGCACGCAGTACATTGTGTATTGAAGAGACGCCCAATACGGGGGGTTGGCTTGTGAAGCACGCAATGCACTATGTATTGAAAATATTCCCAATGTGCGGGATGGCGTGCGAAGCATGTTGCAGCTATTCAGCACCGTCGGGAATACATCTATTTTCCAAATGGTTGGTTGAAACCCTAAAACATAGGCCTATAAACTTAATTTTGGAAATTTGTTCAACTCACGTCAGGGGTTCAGCTGCGTGGTCAAATATTCAAGTACTGTTCTTGTATGGAAAGTGAACGTTTTGTTTTGGAGCACGTTCTTTCGAGGAGGTGTTGACCAAACATATATTCGCTTTAAATCCTCCCAAAATTAAAGGGCATTTTCCGTAAGCAGCGACCGCTTTAATTTTACTTTCACGACAAATAGAGTAAATTTGCCATGTCCAATGTTTTTAATTAATCCCAACTTGAAATTAAAACGGTAATATTCTTTTCCCTAGCGACTTACAAGCAGTGCTGCCAATTACGGAGCGAAACTGCGCACGTTTACCAACTCTGCACGATTAAGTCGTCTCGTTATCGTGAAATCCTGATCTCACGCATGCTCAGTACGATCAAGTTGTAGCGAGGGCTGAAACATATTACGCCGTGTATCCAATAGATTGAAAGAAACGTGAAGTTCAATTTTAGTTAAGACGTCCAGCCACGAGAATGCGACGGCAGTAATGGCAAAACATTTCAGTTTAACGTTTTTAACGAAAAAACGATAAAATTTTGATATTCAGGCTTAAAGATTTTGCTTAACGCTCGGCAGACCCAGTCACCATCTAGAAATTCAACTCCCATATGAGCAATGCTAAAAGGGTAATAAGATTACTGGAGATAATAATCAGAAAATTATCTAGAAAATTATTTTAAAGGTTAGGACAGTCCGAAAGTGGATATATTTAAGTTTTTTAAATTTCCTTTTAACTAAATTTGTTCGTTGACTTAACTCAAAATCAAAGTTTGCTATTCGTATCCTTATTCAATGACTACGGAAAACCCCTGCGTGCTGCGCACGCCAACCCCGTTAGAACCTTCTATCATAGATCATGAATACTAAAATAGATCATGCATGCATACGGGGGCTGTGTGCCGAAGAAAAGGTTGTCGGGAAAATAGTGCATGATCGCGCCGCGAGGTAGCGCTAAGGAGAAATTATTGGTATCATTGCTGCTTCACACCGCTTCCGTCGCTTCCCCAGTAGATAGCACCACTATCGTCGAATTTCCAGTGGATTGAAATATTGCATTGGATCGAAGTTCTATTAGGTTATCCAAATACAATGCTTCTATACACATAATCTTGTTATGTTTTCTTTATAATAAAGGTGTAGGATTAATAATAAACCCAAAGCTAAGATGGCAAATAATGTTAAATGTGCAAATCAAATTATTTCGGATATTTTACAACAGCAGTTATAATAAAGGTTAACAGAACCAGCAAGGCTCAGGTCAACACCTTAATAAAAACCTGAAATAAAAGTTTGAAATACAATTGCTTCAAAGTTTGAAATCAGCTGTTAATGGAAGTATTAGAGCAAACAGCTGGTTTATCTGTTATTTTATTAAATTGATATGATAATGAATGTAAATACATTACAGAAATATGTGTTGGTAAATATAAATGTACAAATTTTCAACTCACTAACTGTTTAAGGAAAATATAACAATTAATTTTTATTTTTTTAGGGGTTGTTTTAACCCTTAAATCAAAATTAATTCTAGCCTATGTTACTCAAGAAGAATAGTGCAGCTTTTTATTAGTAAAACTATGTTTTCAATCGGTTTAGTAGTTCCAGTGATTATCCTCTACATACAAACAAAAGAATTTGACCTCTTTATAATAATATTAATAATAACCCCAAAGGTAAGATGGTAAATAACGATGTTCAAATCAAATTATTTCGTATATTTTATAACAGCAGTTATAATAAAGGTTAAACGAACCAGCAAGGCTCAGGTCTACACTTTAATAAAAACCTAACCTAAAAATTAGAAATTAAAATAATTGTTTCACAATTTGAATCAGATGTTTTATCTGTTATTTTATTCAATTGATTGTTATGGTAATAAATATAAATACATGTAATCATTCATCAGTTTAGGCCTAACCTCAGAATTTTTCCGACTAAATTTACAAATATTGAAATGAAAATGTTTTTATCAAAATTAATTATAGCCTATGTTACTCAGGGATAGTGTAGCTTTTTATTAGTAAAACTATGTTTTCAATCGGTTCAGTAGTTCCAGAGATTACCTACTACATACAAACAAACAATCTCTTTATAATAGTGGTATATCAATTATTTTTATTTGAAAGGTAGTTAAACTTCGAATGTGGTGATATTTTTAAATTTTTGATATTTGCATTATTGAATAAGGAAATAATTCGAACACGCAGCTGAACCGCTGACGTGAGTTGAGCGAATTTCCAAAATTAAATTTATATATGTTTTTGGGTTTCAAACAACTATTTGGGCAATTGATCTACTCACGTAGCTGCTGCCAGCATGTACCAAATATAATGCCATCGGTCACCAAGGTAAAAGCCGTGGATTTAATTCTGGTATTTTTACGGTATTTTACGTTTTGATTGTTTTTGGGGGAACCAGATGGGCTATAAAGCCGAGTAAAAAACAAAACGTGCAGAATTATTTCATATGTCTATTTTTTTAAAGGAAACTTCAAAAAAGTTTATTTCTAGTACGAAAAATCTCAAAAAAATGTTTACTTCCGGTCGTAATTTGGTCTAATCCGGTCAAATTTGTTGGCTAACGAACTCGTCCAAGCGACTTAGAAAACCAACCTGTGTACCAAATTTGGACCAAATCGGACATAAAATGCGACCGTTAGAGTGTGCACACATATACAGGGAGTCCAAAAAAAACGTTTACAGACTTTGAAATGTGATTCCTGATACAA
>JAGFPH010001715.1:22514-32779 GCA_018207615.1 Philaenus spumarius
GTAGGTTTTGATAAATCGTGATTTAGTAATTTTGACCCCCAAACCCCCCCTAAAATTTCGAATTTTCGGAAACCTTTTCCTAGTGCGCCTAGAGCCTATAAAGAGTATTAGTGCCAAATTTCATGTTTGTAGGCCTCGTGGTTTTGGAGAAACTGTGATGATTCACTGAGTCAATGGTATTTGGCTTTTATAAGTAGGCCTATAGATTTTTTTTAACCTAAGCTACAGACCATGAAGTTATTCTTTTATCTGTGAAATTAATTTAGTCTTTTAATACTAACTATAATCATTGTAAACGAAACTACGAGCTTTGAGTTTATGATAGGAATTCAACAAACGTGAATACAGTACGGAAACCGTATGATTTAATGCTAAAGCTTCTCGTAGTGTTAAGCTCACATATGCGTCCTTAGCAGTTAGCTTCATTGAGCAGCCCGTGAGTTTACCTTCCACGTTTTTGAGTTTTCTGTAGGATGTGTCATTTTGCCCCGGTATCCATCTCGAAACGTAAAGAAAACTTTAAATTTTCACTTTTTGGAAAAAGTTCGATCTTTGAACGGTTGTATCTCGGTAACTATATAACTTACAGAACCGATTTCGATCTCATTTTGTAGAAAATTTAATACGCTTTAAAAAAGATATTAACAATTTTCCCCAACAAACGCACAGTTTAGTAGATATATTGAAAAAAGTAAACAAAAATTTCGGTCGCCTTTCAGCGAGCACAGTTTTCTGAGCTTTGCACATCCGGATTTATAGTCCCAGTAATTAATACTACGTTTATTGTAAGTTCACGCATTTTTTGTTTAACATTTGAACGGGTTCCTATGCGTTTTTGTGCCAGAGAACTTGGATCTGTTTAAACTGCGCCTGCGTATAATAGTATTTACAATAATATTTTATATATACCACTCACTCACTCATCACGATTTCTCAAAAACTATCGAACAGATTGAAATTAAATTTGGTATGTAGCTTCCTCTAGGGCCATAGGTGCTCACTAAGAAAGGGTTTCAAAAAATTCGAAATTTTAGGGGGGTTTTGGGGGGATCAAATTTATTAAAAAACAATTTCTTCAAAACTACCGAACGGATTGGAATGAAATTTGGTATGTAGCTTCCTCTAGGGCTATAAGGGTTCACTAAAAAGGGTTTTAAAAAATTGGAAATTTTAGGAGGGTTTGGGGGTAAACATTACTAAATCACGATTTCTCCAAAATTACCGAACAGGTTGGAATGAAATTTGGTATGTAGCTTCCTCTAGGGCCATTGGCGCTCGCTAAGAAAGGGTTTAAAAAAATTCGAAATTTTAGGGGGCATTGGGGGGATCAAACTTATTAAATCACGATTTCTTCAAAACTACCGAACGGATTGGAATGAAATTTGGTATGTAGCTTCCTCTAGAGCCATAGGTGCTCACTAAGTAAGGGTGTGAAAAATTTCGAAATTTTAGGAGGAGTTTGGGGGGATCAAAGTTACTAAAATCATAATTTCAGATCTCTTATTATTATGACAATAGTGTTTTTATTATTTAAGATCTAAATATATAAAAGCCAAATACCACTCACTGACTGAACACTTAAAAAGAATACAATTACGTTAAAAAGACTGAAAATACCAACCACCACGGGCAACGCCGTACGGGTCAGCTAGTTACTCTATAATATGCTTCAAATTCATATCTGCGTACGAAGCCTGCTAGCGTTCTGTTATAAAACAATGCTTGGGAGGGGTAAATAGTTTACAAGTTAGTTGTAAACTGTTTTCATACTACCTCCACATTGAACTTTGTGACGAAGAAACCAGCTCCGTGTGATTGCATGAAAGAAAGTAACAAATCAAATAGCCAGTATAAATAAAGCAATAATTGTTTATGATAAGCGTTGAATGTTTCCATTATCTTGTACGTCACGCGATATTCTCCGCTTATCTCAACTGAAAATAGATTTTAAAGGTTGTCAAATAAATAGTGTGCAATCATTGTTTCAAATTCCTTCCTCCGCCATTGAGAGTAAGTGTCCAAGTTGTTCTGTTTTGCCACGATCGACAACAGTTAGGCACACGGTCTTTGTAGATGGATTTCGAAGCTCTAATCTATTTACCAATATCACTTGAGCCCCTTTACCTGAAGACTTACGCCCGGAATGGAGGTAGGCTAATCGGCGTCGCGACAAAAACGCCCAACAAATATAGCGGTTGAAGCGGGCGCGAGTGAATGGATGAGGCTGCTTATTTAGGAAAAACTAACACATTTGTGGATCCTAGAGCACAACGGGTCTAAGTGACATTTTTCTCATTTTGTTCCCCTGTCCTTAGCCGTCGTTAATGTTCCCCGCTGTTGACGAAAAATAGACAAACGGCTTAGAATTCATGTTTTCGTTACAAAAATTGATTAAAAAAACTTGTATATTATACTCCATATGGTTCCTAATTAAAAGCGCCATCTATTAACAATATGTTTAAATAAATATATGATTCCTCATACAAAAAGGAAGAAAAAATTCATATGAAGGTATGTCCTAAAACATTTAGTTTTCCATCTAGATCTGTCTGTATGTGTTTTACTTTCTCACTATACTATAGTATAGAGAAAGTATAGTGATCGCAAAAAAATCGATGTTCTGATTTTTGTGGAAATATCCGTTTTGGTACCCCCTGAGTCCAAAAAGTGGTTTGAAAACATGTCTGTCTGTATGTATACAAAGCTAGAGAGAAAACTATTCGATCAATTTCGAACAAATTTGCACCGGACATGTCAATTAGGCCTGTGTAGGGTATAGATGCACGAAAAATGTTTTTGAAAACTTTTGAAAAACAACCCCCTTTTCGGCCAAAAAACCACCAAAAAAATCAGATATTTTTTTAATAAAAAACCCGCTCTAACGATTTCGATAAAATTTGGCTTATTTGTAGCCCTTAATGTGTACCCTACCATGTACTAATAATAATAATAATAATAACAACTGATTTTGGGGTGTTTTTGGCCGAAAAAGGGTTGTTTTTCAAAATTGTTCAAAACATTTTTAGCATGCATCTATACAGACCTAATCGACGGGTTTGGTGCAAATTTGTTCGAAATCGATCGAATAGTTTTCTCTCTAGATAATAATAATAACATTTATTAGTTAATCTCCTACTTTAATATCACCTCTCCTACCCCTCCTACTATTATGAAGTCACAGTGAATCTGTTTAATAATTTAAATATGTTTGTGAGAACGTATGTGTCAGTTCCTAGTACCGTTTATTTGTATTATTACTTATTATTCTTTTTGGATTCAGAATTAAATAAGCTTTCAAACGAAATAAGCCACACAACGATATTTGGCCGTATTTAACATTTTTGAGTTACATCTATTTTGAATTTTCTAAATATTCTCGTTTAGCTAATAATAATAATAACTGATTTTTGGGGGTTTTTTGGCCATAAAGGGGGTTGTTTTTCAAAAAATTTCAAAACCTTTTTTCGTGCAGACGTGTTTGGTGCAAATTTGTTCGAAATCGATCGAATAGTTTTCTCTCTAGCTAATAATAATAATATTGATTAGTTAATCTCCTACTTTAATATCATCTCTCCTACCCCTCCTACTATTATGAAGTCACTGTGAATCTGTTTAATAATTTAAATATGTTTGTGAGAAAGTATGTGCCAGTTCCTGGTACCGTTTATTTTACTTCATACGTTATATCTTAGAAACCTCTGAAGATATCAATTTCAAACTAGGAACATGCGTTACATCCAATAAGACCGATTTTGGTATGAAATATCAAGTTTATATTTTGTACCATTTCAAAATGGCGGCCATTTAAAATTTATAAATCTCATCTCAAAGTAAAATTTAGAAGGGACAAAAAAGTTGCTAAATTTTATCTCCTAAATAATGGTGCATAAATTATTAAGATCCCAGGAACAATCCCAGAAAATTTGTGACAAGAGTTACGAAACAGCCTGTATACGTTTAAATATATTTTATACTAGTAAGACCCCGTGAAAAATCACAGGCTGATTAATTAGCTGTGCACATCAGAAATACATAATTTAAAAACAAACTATTACCAACAACATTAAGGAATACTTATCTAGTCCTACATAACTATGCTGATGGAGATTTTTAACTCGGTAAATGTGTACGATTTTAAGGATTATAAAACGGTAGGTATTTTTGATAATATTTTGTATTTATGTACGTTATTATATATTTAAAGAAAGCTACAAATATTATCTTTACATTGCTTTTTATTTCGTATTGATAGATTTAATGATTTAGAAGTATTAATATTATAGTAAAGAAATTAATAATCGAATATGTTTATGTTATACGAAGATGCACGAATGTTTCCGAAGTTAAATGAATATATTGTATTTCTTCTTTAAAATTGTATAAACAAAATTTAAAAAAAACCAATATATTTAATATATTGATGATAAAAAGTTATAACGATTGAAGTTGTAAACATAACCCCAAACTATAATCTACATTGGGTTTGTGTATTACAGGTGATGGGTGAAATCAGCTGTTTAGATATAGGAATGTTTCTGAAATTAAAGGAATCTTAAGGTATCTTTTCTTTAAGTTTGTATACAAAAATCTATTGATGATAAAAGGTTGTATTTATATATTACTATCTATGCTAATATTATAAAGAGGTAAAGTTTGTTTTTTTGTTTGTTTGTTTGTATGTAGGTTGTAATCTCTGGAACTACTGAACCGATTGAAAAAACGTTTTACTAATAAAAAGCCACACTATCCCTGAGTAACGTAGGCTATAATTCATTTTGATAACCTTTTTTTATTTCAATATTTGTTAATTTAGTCGGAAAAAATTCATAGGTTAGGCCTACAATGATAAACCAACACATGTATTTACATTTATTACTATAGCAACCAATTGAATAAATTAACAGATAAATAGCTGTTAGCTCCAATATTTCCATTAACAGCTGATTTCAAAATTTGAAGCAATTATTTTTGAATTTTTAGCTTTTAGGTTAGGGTTTTAAAGTGTAGACCTGAGCCTTGCTGGTTCTTTTAACCATTATTATAACTGCTGTTATAAAATATAAGAAATAATTTAATTTGAACATTTAACATTATTTACCATCTTAGTTTTGAGGTTATTATTAATCCTACACCTTTATTATAAAAAACATATAACATATATTTTTAGAAGGTTTCATTGGGGGTTGGCGTGCGGAGCACGCAGGGGTCTCCCCTAGTAGTTTATAACCTCAAACAAAATATTATAATGTATATTATAGCATCCATTAGTTTATATTTAAAAAATCAACTGCACATAGACATTATAATGGTTGAAGTTGTAAACATAACCTCGAACTATAATATACACTGGGTTTACAGATGATGTGATGAAATCAGCTGTTATATTATATGTTACTCACGTACGTACGTATGTATGTACGCTCGTACACTTTATAGGAGTTGATTTGTAGAACTCTTAAGTAGACCAGTATTTCTTACGAGAAAGGGAGAGAGAAGGCTGTAAGTTATCGTTCTCCTTATTGCTTTGGGTCTGCTGCGTTCCCCAACTTTGCAAAGGGAGACGAGAAGGTTCGAGTTCAAACTAATGAAAGTAAAACTTAACTCTTACATCTTTACCGTTGTTCGGTAGACGTGCCTAGGCGGTGTAATTTGTTTTTGAAAATGGATTGCTTCATTTGTCATTTTTACGGTGATGGAATGCTTGTTAGCGAATTTCCATAGCAAAAATGAGCTATTGCAGTGGCCCTTATGGTAAGACCCAAGGTCGGGAGTAGCAAATGAGCATCGATCATGGTCCCTAGAACACGTTTGGAGGGGGATCATCAAAAATCATATATATATATATGTTTATATGTATGTTTTCGCACTCTATTGGCCGCATTTTAAGTCCGATTTGGTCCAAATTTGGTACACATGTTGGTTGTCTATGTCGCTCGGATGAGTTCGTCAGCCAAAAAAAATCCGACAAACGGAAGCACGTTTTTTGACCGGAAGTAACTATTTTTTTAGACTTTTCCTACGAGAATAAGTGTTTTTTACAGTTTTTTCTACAAATATAAATGTAGGATGTTATTCTGCACGTTTTGTTTTTTTACGCGACCTTATAGCTCGCTTGGTTCCCCCAAAATCGATCAAAACGTGAAATACCATAAACGTGCCCGGTTCAAAGCCATGTGACGGACCCTACCGTGGGGTTGGCGTGCGAAGCACCCAATGATTTGTGTGTTGAAGATACTGTACTCCCAATACGCGGAATGGCGTGCGTAGCACGCAATTCTTTGTGTATTGAAGATACCCCCAATATGGGGAATGGCGTGCGAAGCACGCAATGCTTTGTGTATTGAACCCAATATTCGGAATGGCGTGCGAAGCATTTTGCAGCTGTTCAACACCGTCGTGAATAGACGTATTTCCCAAATTGTTGGTTGAAACCCTAAAACGTAGGCCTATAAACTTAATTTTGGAAATTCACTCAACTCACGTCAGCGGTTCAGCTGCGTGGTCGAACTATTTTATTTGGAGGAAGTATTCTTGAATTAGTAATCTGGCTGTTATTAAAGAAATCTTATACAGGGGTGCTGAAAAGTCTGGAAACGGCTTAATACTTCGTATATTATTATTATTATTGAAGCTTTTTTTCGGTATTGAAGCTTTCGCTTATACCCGTATTGGCTTTTAACTATTGCTATCATAATCTTATCATGTAGCCGCAATTAAAGAAATTTTGAAAGTAGACGTGATTGAGGAACCTACTCTATGTAAAAATACTATTTTATTAAGATTTCAAAAAAATTTATATCCGTCATATTGGATACGCCATCTTGAATTAACTTTTTTTGATGGGAAGTTGGTCAAGTTGGTCTACATCATTTCGATGTAGAATTTCAAGAGAAAACCTACGGTGAAATTTGCACATCTGTTTAACCGATTAAAAATATCTGCCAAAAATCCAACGAAATCGTGTTTTCCGATGTTGCCTCATTTTACTATACTATTTTGTTTACTTTCTCACTATACTATAGTATAGAGAAAGTATAGTGATCGCAAAAAAAAATATATGTTGAGATTTTTGTGGAAATATCCGTTTTGGGACCCACTGAGTCCAAAAAAGTGGGGTTTACAAAATGTCTGTAGACCCCTATGTATGTCTGTATCTTATCTTCTAAAGCGAGAGATAATTGTTTGTCTGCTAAATGGATCTGGAATCTCCGTCTAAGGATTTTTGATTTTTTGATTTTATATTAGGCTTTTGGCCACGAGAAATCGATTGGAAATGGTCACCAGTCTGGGAAAATTCGTTTTCTACGTCTTTTTATTAAATTAAAAAGTGAAATTTGTCCATTTTAAACAATACAAAGCACAGCTGATGCAAATGTTTTCAATGCCATTACAATAATCATCTGCTTTCTTTTAAACTGTAGGCCTATATTTTATTAGAGGTAAGCCTAATGTTTATCTATTTATAGTTACCATGGCAACGAATACATAATAAACATACCCTTTATTTAGTTGTTTAATGTTATAGGCCTAACCTAAACGATGTTCACGGAAATTTGCAATAATAGTATAGTTATTGACGTGAGCGAACTAGGCCCTAGGAATAAATCGATATTGAAATAATACTTTAATTTAGGCCTGACTTATTTTTGAGGCATAGCGTTGAGATTGTGGTTAATCCTTTAAACTGTATTTTTATTACAGGTAAGCCTAATGTTGTATATACCCTTTATTTAGTTGTTTAATGTTATAGGCCTAACCTCAAAACTCAATAATCCAATATTTATTATTGAAATCATAGCCCTGCTTATAATCGAGCTTTAGCTCGGTCTCCAGGTACTGTATACAAAGCTAGAGCGAAAACTATTCCATCGATTTCAAACAAATTTACACCAGACATGTCAAGTAGGCCTGTATAGCTGCACGATAAACGCTTTTGAAAATTTTTGAAAAACAAACCTCTTTTTGGTTAAAAAAGCCTAAAAAAAATCAGTTATTATTTTTTTTTAAACGACTCTAACGATTTTGATAAAATTTGGCTTATTTGTAGCCTTTAATATACCCTACCATATGCAAAAAACCGCATCTTTCTAAATGTTCTCGTTTAGCTAATAATAATAATAATAATAACTGATTTTCGGGGGTTTTTTGTCCATTTTTGTTCAAAAATTTTCAAAACCTTTTTCGTGCATCTATATGGCCCTAATTGACGTGTTTGGTGCAAATTTGAATTAGAATAGTTTTCTCTCTAGATAATAATAATATTTATTAGTTAATCTCCCACTTTAATAAATCACCTCTCCTACCCCACCTGCAAAAATTGTGAAGTCAGAGTGAATCTGTTTAGTAATTTAAATATGTTTGTGAGAATGTATGTGCCAGTTCCTGGTACCGTTTATTTATCTTGGATTCAGAATTAAATAAGCTTTCAAACGATATGCCACACAACGATATTTGGCCGTATTTGACATTCGTGAGTTACATCTATTTTGAATTTTTTTTTAAATTGATTTCGAGTGGTTCAACCAAATACTCCCAAATATCGTTGTGCGAAAGTTACATTCAAGATGGCGGATACATTTTTTGACATCTTAATAAAATAGTATTTTAAATATAGTAGGTTCCTCAATCACATCTTCCTTACATACGAAATATTAAACCGTCTCCAGACATTTCAGCACCCCTTTATAAATAGTATTATGAAACAATCATCTGGTTTCATTAGAGGCTAACTGCATTTTACCATCATGCTTCTGATCATATTGAACATGTCACCTATTTAAAATATTAATTACTAGAGGGTTCCCGCCCCCTGCTCGCTTCGATCGCCAACCCCTGCGGTGAAGCAAACGCAAACAGATTACCACTTTTAAGCAAAGCTGTCAATCATGGGAGGTATAACAATTTGATTTTTTTGTAACGGGGCTGTTAACCGCCCAGTTCACCCATTAGACGTAACTATTTAAATTGCGTGTGTTATTTTTTATTTTATTTCCTATAAAACACTTAAAATTAATAAGTGCCAAATTTTCAGTTCTCTAGCTTTAAGTAAAGTATAACAATAAAAAAAAAATATTTTTTACTACATTTTCACCCCTTAGCAGCGCGCCACAAAATGTAAATCTATGACACTTTTTCTATTTATCTTGTATGAAATATATATACAAAATTTGAGCTACTAACTTAAAGGAAAATATAACAATTGAAGGGTTGAGAAGCCAAGGGGTATAAGTGTAGTGAAGTTAGTTTTGAGAAAACTCAGTTTAAAGTTAAACTGTTGTAATCATATTCAGGTAAAACCATGATCACTAAAACTAGTATATGTTTAACTCCTAGGTTCTAGACTACCATAATAACAAAGATTAATTTGACTTTCATCCTCTTATTCTTTGTTATCGGCCAATATTTGATAAAAGTCGTCACTTGTACCCCTGGGCTGTTAACACGTTCACTGCTAAGGACGCACATGTGAGTTTGACACTGAACACTGAGAATCGGCCGACGTACAGTGAGTGCATCGCACGAAAACGCTCTTATTGGGGGGGAATTTTCAATACACAGTGCCAACCCGAATATTGGGAGTATGTTCAATACACAGTGCATTGCGTGCTTCGCACGCCAACCCTCGTGTTGGGGGAATTTTCAATACACAAAGCATTGCGTGCTTCGCCCTACAATTTTAAGCCTACGTGCGTCCGCTTTAAAATATTAGTGATTATTACGTAGGAAGGTTCAGAAATAAAAAATAAAGTAATTACTCATTTAGGCTGTAATTATAAAATAAACGGTATCAGTTAACTGACACAAACTTTCTCCCAACTTACTGTAGTCAAAATAATATTGTTTTTAATCATTTTATTTACTACTTTTTAGAACAAAACAAAAAAATAATATTCTACCTACGTCAATCGTATAAAAAAGTTATTGTCCCAGGCGGGATTCGATCGCGCGACCTTTGAATTACTGGCCGTCTTCTCTACCGTTGTGCTATCCCTTGCGGCCGTTGCCGTGATGCTAGATTGACAACATAAACTTGTTTATTTTTTAACATTTCCCCATAATTATGAAACGCCGAAGTTTTGATAAAAGCGGATGGTGTCATTTTGTTTGGCATCTTAAGCACTATAAATACTGAAAATTTGATCAAAATCGTTAGAGCCGTTTTTGAGAAATTTGCATTTTTGTCGTTTTTTATTGGTTTTTAGGGGTAAATTACCCTTAAAAATTAAAAATTCCAAAAAATGAAAAAATGCAAATTTCTCAAAAAC
>JAGFPH010001715.1:32879-44696 GCA_018207615.1 Philaenus spumarius
ACATTCCAAAGTCTGTAAACGTTTTTTTTGGACACCCTGTATACATGTTACTTCCGGTCAAAAGTTTGGTCTACTTCCGTTCAATTTTTTTGGCTAACTCACCAGTTCAAGCGACTCAGAAAACTAACGTGTGTACCAAATCGGACGTAAAATGCGTCCGTAGGAGTGCGCACACATATATACATAAATATATACATATATGATTTTTAATGACACCCCAAAACGTGTTCCGGGGACCATGATCAGTGCTCATTTGCTACTTCCGACCTTGGGTCTTGCCATAAGGGCCACTGCAATAGCTCATTTTTCCTATGGAAATTCGCTAACAAATCGTAAAGTTTGATTTTGAGTTTAGTCAAAGAAAAAAATTTGTTTAAAAGAAATTTTTTAAACTAAAAGATATCCACATTCAGACTCTCCTAGCCAAATGACACATTCAGAATAATTTTCTGATCATTATTACTCCAGTAATCTTATTGCCCGTTTAACATTGCTCTTATGGGAGTTGAAATTCAAGATGTTTCACGGTCTGCCGAGCCTAAAAGGTTTACTAAAATACCACACTTCTGCGGAAATGTCTCAAGACTTCTTTTGTCTCTACGTAGTACAATGCTTGAATTACGTACACAAACACATAGGTACTAGTGGCGTGTAGGGGCTAAAGCCCCTAATTTATGTTCAGTTACTGATACATAAAGTGAAATAAACAATGAAGTCATTTTGAAAACTTTATTAATTGGAACAAAGTATTATAGCAGAACATCTTTGAAAACATTATTCTTTGTGTAATATCTCCCCCAGTTGATAACATGAAATAATTTATACAAAATATTAAGAAAATTATAATTAATATATGAAAAGTTAATAGAACAGCCATACAACCTTCCAAAAATCACTCTTATAAGGTTTCTCTTCTATGTGGGTGTCAATGTGTATCTTTTATAGGTTAATAAGTAGCAGATTTGATTTAAAAATATAATTTACATTAACTGTCATATTATTTTACAGAACAGCTGTTTTATGTTTTTAATTTATTTATTTAATATCAAATGTTTTAATGTAAACTAAAGAACAGCTGTTTTATGTTTTTAATTTATTTATTTAATACCAAATGTTTTAATGTAAACAAAGCAGATGTTTTTAAATTCTCATGTATTTCTTATGGGGATTTTTCGTTTTTCGAGGACCCCAAAAACCCCTTAGTTTTTAATTTTATAAAAAACTTATATTTTTCCCTCGTTCTTTGAATCGATACCTTTAATTTGATACCTCTCCCATCATCCTCCTAATTACCAAATTCCCACAATTTTGAATCTAAAATTTCGCTTACAGAATTATATTTAAGGATTCCACCGTAGAGTTAGGCTTACCGTACTGTTATGAAACACACGCCTACACAATCATGTAGGCACTGCAAATGTTATGTAACCTTGACATAATCTATCGGAAGGAGACTATTCTTGTACGGCAGTTTTATACGGACAAAACTGCTAACAGAGGTCACCATTTTGTATCTGTCATCTTGAATAGCGCACATAGCCGTGCCGGTTTATCGGGATTTTTTTGCAAATTGCAGATGATCGGGATATTCGTGTAGGAATTTTCTAACTCTTCTTAGTGGCTGAAAGTTGTGTCTGTAAAATGTGTCTTTTAGATGTGTGTTTGTTATAGTAAACATTTTTTAATGTTAAGGACGTTGCGATTTGGTTGTAAATTAGGCTCCTGGGAAAAACTCGATAGAATTTGTGATTTTATAAGCTGGCCCGATCCGGCTTTGCATGGATAGAAAAATCAAAGTTAAATGTATATTAACCAAAAAAATATATCAATAAATATATTATGTACTACGTTTTTCTTATCCGGATTTTTAGTACCTTTGCCCCCCCCCCCTCAAACCCCCCTAACGTTTTGAATTTTTTGAAAACCTTTCTTAGCGAGCACCTAGGGTCCTAGAGGAAACTGCATACCAAATTTCATTAAAATCCGATCGGTGTTTTTTTAGTATCTTTGACCCCCCTCCCCCTAAAATTTCGAATTTTTTAAAAACCTTTCTTAGCGAGCACCTAGGGCAATAGAGGAAGCTACATACCAAATTTCATCCAATCCGTTCTGTGGTTTTTGAGATTTCGTGATAAGTCAGTGAGTGGTATTTGGATTTTATATATAGGCCTATAGTCTAGCTGACCCGTACGGCGTTGCCCGTGGTGATTGGTATTTTCAGACTTTTTAACGTAATTGTATTCTTTTTGAGTGTTCAGTCAGTGAGTGGTATTTGGCTTTTATATGTATAGATCTTAAATAATAAAAGCACTATTGTCATAATAATAAAAGATCAGAAATTATGATTTTAGTAACTTTGATCCCCCCAAACCCCACCTAAAATTTCGAAATTTTTCATACCCTTTCTTAGTGAGCACCTATGGCCCTAGAGGAAGCTACATACCAAATTTCATTCCAATCCGTTCGGTAGTTTTGAAGAAATCGTGATTTAGTAATTTTTACCCCCCAAACGCCCCTAAAATTTCCAATTTAAAAAAAAAACCTTTTTTAGTGAACACTTATGGCCCTAGAGGAAGCTAGGCCTACATACCAAATTTCATTCCAATCCGTTCGGTAGTTTTGAAGAAATCATGATTTAATAACTTTGAACCCCCCCAAACTCCCCTAAAATTTCGAATTTTTTCAAACCCTTTCTTAGTAAGCACCTATGGCCCTAGAGGAAGCTACATACCAAATTTCATTACAATCCGTTCGGTAGTTTTGAAAAAAATCGGTTTTTAATAACTTTGATCCCCCCAAACCCCCCTAAAATTTCGAATTTTTTCAAACCCTTTCTTAGTGAGCACCTATGGCCCTAGAGGAAGCTACATACCAAATTTCATTTCAATCCGTTCGGTAGTTTTTGAGAAATCGTGATGAGTGGGTCAGGGAGTGAGTGAGTGGTATTTCGCTTTTATATATATAGATTTGACGAGATGCGATTAGATTATTTTTGAAAAGGAAGTTAGGTATGTTTAAAGAACATCTTGTGTTGAACACACATACAAATACAGTGAACACTTGCCCGTGACGATCAGGAAATTCAAGTGAAACCAATAAATATGAAATACAGTATATATAAACATAACTTCTCAATATCATTGTTACTGATATTTATTTATTAGATTTTACTGTACATTTGAAAAACGTGTTTTACGTTTCAAGTTTCAGACACATGTTTTCGGAAATACTTAGAAAGTTTTAAATCATTTCGAACTGACTATATTTTGTGTTGCAGTCACGTCATCGATTACCTTACAAGAATTTGTTGTCTATTTTCACTAAACAGAAGAAATTTGTTTAAATATTTCTCTTAAGCGTTAGAACAAGAGTAATGTAAAGCCAAGTTCAAGGCTCGGCAGGAGTTGACCGCAGTACATTGAGTTTGCTAGGTTTTCATTCTTCCGCTAGCAAATATAGGGCAGCTTCATAAAGGCGGAAAATAGAGGATTACAGACGTAACCCTGACTGTAAACGTACTGAAATGTGCATGCGTGACAATGTATGGTAGTACGTGTTATTAAACACAGTTTTCTCTCACACATTGAACATTAACGGATATATTATTTTTCTAGTATTCCTCCGCGAGCAACAAGTTGATGCGATGACCACCAGAGTGCAGGATAAACACTCGAGTAGGAACACAAATTCGGCGCGTACATGCTTTCACAATAACGTGGATTTTCCGTCATCTATATATATAAAATTCAATGTATGTCCGTCTGTTTGTACGTTTGTCTGTTTGTACGTTTGTCTGTTTGACCTTTATGCGTTACCAAACCGTCCATCCGATTGCTTTGAAATTTTGCATAGTAACACAGGTTAACCTTGGGAAGATTTTAGGCCATTTACCGAAGTCCTAGGACATTAGGGCTACGCCCCAGTGGCCCTCAAAGTTTCAATGTTAATCTTATGCAAGGTTAATCTTAAGGAAGAAGAAGAAAGATTTCTTTTGATTTTATCAGGGGCACAAAAAACAGCTGTTCGTATGAAAAGCTTAAAACAGCTGATTTTGATCAACAACTGATTTGGATCAAAAACTGAATATAATTTTAGGTTAGGCCTACAATGAACTAAAACACCAATTATTGGGCTAATTATTTAAGATATATAAAAGCCAAATACCACTCACTGACTGAACACTTAAAAAGAATACAATTACGTTAAAAGACTGAAAATACCAACCACCACGGGCAACGCCGTACGGGTCAGCTAGTAAATTATAAAAAAATTATTAAAATTATTTTTATTTGAAAGTTAATTAAACTTCGAATGCGGTGATCATTTTACATTTTTGATACACGTATTATTGAATAAGGAAACAAATTGCAAATTTTTATTTTTAGTTATGTCAAAGAACAAATTTAGTTTAACACAAATTGTCCTAACCTATGAAAATACACATTCAGAATACTTTTCTTATCATTAGAACTCCTATCTTATTAGGCGTTCACGGGAGTTAATATTCAAGATAGTAGGGGGATTCATGTAACCTGTGCTTAGTATGTTAAACGTGTTAAGTGTGTTAAAATCGAGAAACTCGATGAAACTCGAGTCGATAGCACACTCGACTTTAGCATGGTCTGGGGTCTGCTAAACCAGTGTTAATGTCGTAAAATTCTTGGGGAAAGTGATTCGAGGTTTTCAGCTTGAATCAACAACAGGTTGTTTGTTATAATCGTGTTTTACCTGTTTCTTTGCGATGGAAAATAATCATAATTTCGAATCCATGAAAAGAATTCTGAAGAAATTGGGGAAACGATGGAGCAAGGAAAATAAACATCTTCTCCTATCTTTAATTTCCGAGAATCCGACGGAGTTTGACATACATTTTCGTGTTCAGAAAAGTACAGAGAACATTTCTGTGTATTTGATTTTGTTTGCACAAATATTTTTGCAAAAAGGGACCAAAAAGAGGCCTTAATCTTGTTATAAATATACAAAAATGTAATGTACACATTATTTATTAAGTAGGGAAAAAATCTCTTTTAAAAACTAAAGAAGGCGTATTCTAAACTTTAGCCATTTAGCCTAGATGACGAAAACACAAAATATGTTTCCAAAACATGCATAAAATGAGGCCTGATTGTATCTAAAATATAATTCGCAAATTATAAAGTGCGTAGGGTATTACAGTTTCGGCGTAAATTTACTATTCGACCCTCAACTGACCTACGACAACAGAAATGCAAGAATAATAAAAAAATAGCCTAAAGTTAAGGATAACCTTACGTTAGCAATTTAGCAAATAACACTTTAGCACATTAGCACAAGGGGTCCTTCACTCAAAATTCAAATAGCAATTTAACATGATAAGCACATTAAGCATTTAGCACAGGTTGCATGAATCCACCTAGTGGCTGGGCCTTAAGGATCTGCTGTAGTGGCGGCCATCTTGGATTTTTATCCCATAAGAGCAATGTTAAATTTCAAACCATTTATTTCGTTTACTTTTTATCATAAAATTGTTTCCAAGGTCTTATTTTAAGCACAGTCACAATACATCCTGAATGTCCTGCTCTTTTTTAGAAGTAATTATATGGGTGTCGATCAGTACAAACATGGATATTCCATGAGACGGCAAATGCTTCAATACCCAGTACATAGATTAAAGTTGTTGGAGGACGGGGTGCGCTATTCTGGTCTCAAATTGTACAACAGGTTGCCAGACAATATAAAGGAAGTGCCTAGCATTAAAGCCTTTAAAAATAAACTTAAGGCCTTCTTAGTAAAGCGGGCATTTTACTCGGTGGAGGAGTACCTGGGGCTTTGAATGGATTTTATATGTAGTTGTTTTATTTTATGATTAATTTGAAATTGTTAATATAGTTATATATGTCTTATTTTTATTACTTGTGTCGTATGTGTATTATGTGTATATGTGTATTAATTTCTATTCTGTGTATATGTTTTATCATGATATGTGACAACTCAAATGTTCAATAAGAAATGTAACCAAATGAGGCTAATAAACCAAAAACCAAATACGCATCCGTCTTGCAATTTACATTTTTTTAAATGGTTTCGATTTGTTATGTAATTGACATTTTGTAAGTACAAAGTTTGAATTTTTTCCTGACACAATAAAAAATTAATAATGAAAAATAATTTGCAAGCCGGATTCGAAAATTTAAAAAGAATATTCAGTTTTTTTTTCAACGCTCAATTACAAAAGATAGACTTATAAAATGGTTTGAAATGAGGCAATGTCAAAGCGTTCAGCTGCAAGAAATTGCACTGTTTAGATAGGGATACAGTGAGAAGCGGTTGCGTTTCCGGTTGCTTTCTCGTTTACTGGAGCGGACCCTTAAACTCGTATTCTATTCTGCTTTAATCATGAGACACATAGTTTTTGTTAACCGCGGACTAATACTTATTTATACATCACAAAACAAGTAAATAGACACCAGCAAAACTCAAAAGATAAGCAATACTGTTAGTGAATTAATTGTATTATACTCATGCATTGCTTCGTTATACCACACTAAGGTATGCGAGGTGTCTGGTAAAATAATCAGCTGTTACCGTTGAGACGAACGTAATTTATCATCAACTGTGATATTTACGTGCCGTATGTCAGCTGTTGGACAGAGAGCATGACCTTGAGTTCAGAGCTATCTGGTGATAGTTTATTGTACTTTCCCTCCCAATCTCGTGTTGCGTGAACAGTTGAACTGTAAAATAATCTCTCCCCGCCTCCCCTCCCCACACTCTCTCTCTCTCTCTCTCCTTCCTCACATATCCGCAGTGATCATATCTCTCGCTCTCTCTATCTCTTGAGGAAAAACAGACACAAAATTTGTCAATAGAAAACCAAGCACCAAAAGCAAGATGTAATTCAAATTACAATATATCCAGCATTCATGTTAGCCAGGAAACAATTAAACAACTGGACTATATCAATCTTATTGCGGCGGTTTTGCTTACTAATGCACCATATCTATGTTATAATATGTATCCGGTGACTTGTTATTAACACTTTCGTTGCTGTACCCCCAAAAATCTGTTATTATTATTGTTATTAGCTAAACGAGTATTTTTAAAAAGATTCATGTTTTTGCATTAAGGGCTACAAATAAGCAACATTTTATCAAAATCGTTAGAGCTGTTTTTTTTTATAAAAAAATAATAACAGATTTTTTTTTTCCAAAAAGGGGATTGTTTTTCAGAAATTTTGAAGCAGATTCTTAGGCCTGATTGACATGTTTGGTGCAAATTTGTTCGAAATCGATGGAATAGTTTTCTCTCTAGCTTTGTATACATAGAGACAGATATTTTGTAAAAACCACTGTTTTGGACTCAATTCGTTCCAAAACGGATATTTCCACAAAAATCTCAACATCGATTTTTTTTGCGATCACTATACTTTCTCTACACTATAGTATAGTGAGAAAGTAAGGAGTTATATAAACATAGGTCCGGACACGTTTCTTTTTTCCAGATATCTGCCATTTTGTTTTTTTACATAATAATTCATTTGTACAGAAATGTTGGACCGATTGAGTTCAAACTTGGCGTGCAGTTTAACGTAGCAATGATCTATCTCAAGAAAAATAAGCGATTATATCCAATCATACGTTTAAAAATGGCGGCTGTTTCAAGGCACATTTCAATCCTACATTACTAAAAAACCTACATTTTAACAAAAAAAGCCAAGACACAATTTTAGCCCTTTTGATTGCCTATCGGATGTTGTAATTCTCTAAACAATCTGATGAAGGATAAAAGATAAGTTATGCGTAATAATTGATTCATTTTAGGTATTTTAGCTTCCGGAATAGGGTGTACGAATAATAATTTAGATACGTACCTTTTGAAAACGTCAATTACAATTCCTTTATTTGTGGAAGACTGGTTTCGATATCTTAATGAGACCATTATCAAATCTTACACTATATAAAAATTCCGTTCAGCTGAACATCGTTAAAATATTTCACACAACACTTAAATGAACACAAAACATGTAAAAAAGTAAACGTCATATTGTCATTCACTTGTGAATCCGTAAATAACATGTACTACACGCTTTATATAGTGTAAGATTTGATAATGGCCTGATTAAGAGATCGAAACCGGTCATCCACAAATAAAGGAATAAGGAATAGGAATTTTTTCAAAAGGTACGTACCTAAATTATTATTTGTAATAACTAGTTTGTTCAACGCGGCATCCTATACCAACACAGTAAGCACAACAATATTGTATGTACATATGCTGTTACAGATAGCGCCAATTAGGATGGAGTGCGAAGAGGGGGTGTGTGCAAGTCTCTTACGCCGTCTCCCATCACATTTCCCCTCTCGCGGCGGAGTACAGTCAGAGCCGCCTGCCCTACCTAATTCATGTCTGCTAAGTTGATTGTATATCAACACTTTTTGGCAGTGACTGTACTGAAGACTCACAGTCGAGTAGAAGAGGGTAAGACGTTACAGCGCATGCTCAAGTGACGCTTCACGCTGCTTGGCACTATCTGTATTATCTTTAACTGAACTATTATCTTTCATCCGATTGTTTTGACTGTTACACCATCAAATAAGGTATCAAAAGGGCTACGAAAAAGGTTTTTTGTTCAAACGTACGGTTTTTGAGTAATTTAGGTTTGACATTTTGAAACAGCCACCATTTTGAAACGCATGAGTGGACATAATCGCTTATTTTTCTTCAGAAGGATCATTGTTAGGTTAAACTTCATTCCAAGTTTGAACTTAAATCTGTCAAACATTTATCTAGATATGAATTATTTTGTGAAAAAAAACAATTTGGCGGATATCTGGAAAACGAAGCGTATGTTTATATAACTTTTACACGTAGAACGAGCTCCCCGAAGTATCTGCATATCTTCGTGAATCACTCTGTACACGAGCCGAAACTGTTCAATGAAACTTTAATGAATATCCAAATTCAATTTGAATTGTAATTTGTGGGGTTTTAGACAATGGTCTCGTTGTATCGTATATGATGATATATCGCGTTTATATCTCACAATAACAATATAAATCTAATCTAACGCTATTTATAAATACTCAGAATACAATGAACTCATACAATAGTGTACCATTTATATTAAGATTTCTCAGTATAGGCAGGTTGGATTTAAGTAGACGGAGGAAATCAAATAGATTAGATAAATTGTATAGAAACGGCAAATGACGTCAATCACGAGTGGTAATTTGTTTTTCTTGATTGATCGCTTCGGCCAAGGTTAGGAATAGTGGTAACTCAAGTAATTATGCGTTTGTTTACAAGAACTGTAATTACGGAACACCCTGTTATACCTGTTTGTTTTACCGGCTAACCAGTTTTCAATGTGGTAGTCTCGTAATGTTTGTTTTTGTTGGATGTTCCAGTTCTGGGAATCTTGTGGGTTATTAATTCGCTTTGTCCAAGGTTTAGCGACTGGAATATTTTGCTTCGGGAAACTTTGTGAACTTGTAGTAAATTTACATAATTTTATTGTTACTAGTTGGATATTACAACTATACGTACGTATACACTTGCGCGCAGCTCACGGCGATCTCCTGTCGGTTTTTTTTTTCAACGAATACTTTGAATGTTCGCCGTTCATAATTGGACGGGAGCGTGAAAGGTTTGTCGTTTTCAGCGCGCACGTGATTATTGTTTTTAAAGATATTAATTTTTTAGTGATTAAATATGGATTAATTAAATTACAAGTGAAAAAACATAGACCAAGACCGGCAGTTAAACCCGGGACCTTCAGGTTTCCGTCCTGACGCTCTAACCATCTGAGCTACCCTGATATCTACCGATATTGGTCGATGTTATCTCACTTATACGGTTTTTACTGCAATTATTGAACCAACAGACTGACTACCTCGTGTATACGACATTGAAGACAATCTTAATTCTTATTTTGCAGCCTACAGTGGTGTTATTATTATTATTATTTTTTCCGCTTACACACTTCCTCAGCAAGGGATATTTAATTAAATTTAAAAAAAATAATAATAATAAAAATATGGATTGTTCAGAAGCGAATTTAATGAAATTAATAGATTCCAACAGAAACAAAATCATTCTTTGGGATCGTCTGCATGAAGGATCGTTTTTAAAAAAATTTGGAAAACGATTGACCCTAAAGGCCATCCCTGTAACTTCCCGCTAAGTTTAATTACAAAAGTATGATGAAATAGTATGATGAAGTATGAAGTATGAATTTTTGGAAATTTTGAACTGCCATAACTTTTGAATGAATCAACCGATTTTTATGCGATTTGCGGCAGTCGATGCAGTTTTTTAAGTCCATTGAAAGAATCAACAACAAAAGTTTTTCAGATGAAAAGTTTCGGAGAAATTGAGGAAAAACACTTTTTTTTATTTTCTTTCGTTCACGATATCTCGCGAATGAATCAACCGATTTTTATGCGATTTGCGGCAATCGATGCAGTTTTTTGAGTCCATTGAAAGAATCGACAACAAAAAATTTTCTGATGAAATATATCGGAGAAATTGAGAAAAAACTCTTTTTTTTATTTTCTTTCGTTCATGTTATCTCACGAACGAATTAACCGATTTTGACCGGACTGGTAGCGATCGACGTCGCTTTTCAAGGTTAAAAGCTGATTAGATTTTGGAATTGATCGGTAAAGCCGTTTAAAAGTTTTTCCAAAAAAACCTGATTTGAAAATTTTTTATTTCTTAGTTTTTTCGAAATTTCTCAGAACCTACAGGTCCGAATTTGTTGAAATTTTCAGGAAATCTAAGTTTGATGGAACTCTTTAGAACGCCGTTTGGTAGGATCCAATCGGTTAAGCCGTTCAAAATTTATAAGCGGGTCACATACTTACATACACACACACATACATACAGACAGGGTGACACTCTCTCGGGAGTGGTCAGGGAAGATTCCTAGGACCTCAAAACGTCGAGATCTGATGAATACTCGATTTTCGAAAAACGGGGTGAAACCAATAACTTCCCGATTTTAGAAAATTTTCAATTTTCTTAGCGGGAAGTTAAAAAATATCCGCGGAGATGTGTAAACAAAAAAAATATCTTTGCTGCCTTCATAAAGACGGGAGAAGAACAAGTTTAAAAGCAGCCTGAGAACAGGAAAAGATAAGTTGTGAATCAAGTAAGATGTACATCTCTTTTAATTGCCATTATTATATTAGTTAACCCTGGAAGATATAATAGACCATACTTTCAATACAATAGATGATACAAACTTAACAAAAAACTTCTTAAGTAGACTATATCGTGTAGTAATAGTAATTTTTTTGGGTACATCAATTAAATGAGTCCTAAAAACATGAAAATTCACATTTGGGGGAACGCGCGTTAAAATTTATCTTCTTTAATTTAACAAAATACAAATTATATTTTATATTATATTAACTCTTTGTAAGTTCTTATGTCTTACTTGTTTTGTACTTATACTGCATACTAAAGTTAACGACTGAAATTCCTTTTTGTTTCTTGGAAATTACCGACCTGTTTTCAACAACATATCTATATATATAAAAGCCAAAACCCACAGACTCGCTCATCACGATTTCTCAAAACTACCGAACGGATTGAAATGAAATTTGGTATGTAGCTTCCTCTAGGGCCATAGGTGCTCACTAAGAAAGGGTTTGAAAAAATTCGAAATTTTAGAGGGGGTTTGGGGGGGATCAAAGTTATTAAAAAGCGATTTATTCAAAACTACCAAACGGATTGAAATGAAATTTGGTATGTAGCTTCCTCTAGGGCCATAGGCGCTCGCTAAGAAAGGGTTTTAAAAAATTCGAAATTTTAGGAGGGGTTTGGGGGGGGGGG
>JAGFPH010001715.1:44796-55667 GCA_018207615.1 Philaenus spumarius
GGGGTTTGGGGGGATCAAAATTACTAAAATCATAATTTCAGATCTTTTATTATTATGACAATAGTGCTTTTATTATTTAAGATCTATATATATAAAAGCCAAATACCACTCACTGACTGAACACTTAAAAAGAATACAATTACGTTAAAAAGACTGAAAATACCAACCACCACGGGCAACGCCGTACGGGTCAGCTAGTTATGAATATAACACAAATGTCGTACAACAAATTCTCATACTATCGTAATTTAAATATCGCAATATCGCTACTACATCACAATTTAAATAACGTTTCATTGAAATATCAGTACAGAACTTTAACATGTTAGTTTACAAAATTAAATGAGAAACGTCAAAGAAGATGTGGACAAAGTATCAGGTTTTGAAAGAAGTTCGAGTTTTCATACGATATCGATACCATGGGCGGGTTAACTACAGAACATCGTGGAAATGATTGAATGACCTTTCATCGGTTAAACCCACTACAACGCCACGACTTACCTTTACTGGGAAGTAAAAGTTTAAGTGTTACTATTTACTTATTTTTATAAAAGCAACGAATTTCTCTTATTTTAAAGTATTGTAGGGCCTAAATGTCATCAGGTCAGCAGACGCAGTGTGACAATGGGTTATTGTTTTTACTGTAGTGATTTACTTGGAAATGTCACTCATTGACATTAAACAATTGGCACTCATGCGCAGTAATAGTAGTAGGAACAACTTATTGGGTATACGGGGTTATACCGAGTATTATACCTTGACTTTATTACGCTGCGAAACGAACACACAAATGTATTTAATAGATTTTTCGTTTGTTCTTCACTGAATCATGTATGAACTCATCTTCTGATATTAATTTATACAAAATTAACTCAAGTTTAAAGGTCGCTTCTCACACACCAGTCCCGTCGCAGGTCAGTCACAGTTCAGTCTCAGTCCCGTCACAGTTGAGTCTAGTCTATACTCGAGGCCATGCAATTAGGCGGGTGAGAGAAATGTCGGTGTTGCCAATTCGTGCTGTGTTATTTCTACAACTTACACCCGTCATGTAAACGTTTTGAAGCGCAAGGTAGTGCGCCTTCTCCAGGGCTCTATAACAAGGGCTAAACCGTTTCTTTGATCTCGGCACTATGCCGCCAGTTTCACTCTGACGTCACTGTGCTGATAACTGCAAGACTAGAGCAGTGGACTCCTTGTGCGCGCTGTCGTTTACTCGCTGTTGTAACTCGACGGAAAAGCTTCAGTAAAATAAAACTTACATATTCTTAATCTACATAAAGTAAGGATTCTAACAGTATAAAAAAACTTTTATTTTAACAGGTATTTCGAATTTTAATAATTGAAAATATTTTAGAACTATCACCGACTGACATGGAAAAGTTACTAAGCGAGGAAATTTTTTACTTTTGGGTTACAAACAAAGTTTTAGCGGGAAAGTTGTAGCCAATGAATTGATCTAAACTTTTCAATTCCCCGATTTGTGGTAAAACGATTACAGCATTACGAAATCGTTTTTAAATGAGCGCGAGGCGGCGACGCGTCGCCACACCCGGTGTACTGTTGTTTGATACTGGAATGTTTACATCCTTATCCATTACGTTTATGTACATATTGTTATTTTAAGGTAATATAGTAAATCACTTGTCCCCAGGTAATTATGGCAGCTAGAAAAACATAAACTAATTATAATTTGTAATTAAAATTTTATATTATTGAAGTGGACACAAAAAGTTAAGTTGGACACGCTAGCTCCCAGTACGGGTGTTGGCGTGGGAAGCACGCAATACACTGTGCGTCGGCCGCTTCTCATACTTTTCAGTGTTAAGCTCACATGTGCGTCCTTAGCAGTGAACGTTAAACTTCATACCCCAGTCTAGCCCTCCCCTAGAAAATATCATATGGGCGCCCATGTATCAATATAGTTATATTTTTGAAGAAGGCAAACATTCGGGCCCGCGAGCATTGTGGGTACCCACTTAAAATGGTTCCACTGGACGTGAACTTTAGGCACCCGGTGTTTAGTTCCGGGTGTTCACGATAACACACAAAAAAAAAGAAGCTAACGACATACCGTAGCGTACTGAATCATCTAAATACTCTTATATTAAATAAGATGTTTTTTCTGATGATAGGTTCTGGTCGAGATGTAATTAAACCTAAAGAATACCGTCAATAGAAAGACCTTGAAGAGAGACATCCAACGTTGTCGGGATGAAAGCGATAAATAAAAGACGCGACTAGAGGGGCCATCTATCCACGTCCTAGACGTTGGTAATTGGCCAGGTTCGATCTGTTAATTTAGTTTATGTAAGCCGGTTAGTTCCAGTAACTCCCGCCAGAAGTGAATGCAGACGGTACAATTAAAATACATCTTTAGAAACTGTTACTGCAGTAAGTTTATGAAACGACAGACGACGTTAACACTTGTAGGAGTGTTCAACTTGGATATTCGTAAATTTATATTATGAAAGTATTTTGTAAGTAAAAAATAACAGTGATTATTAATCGACTGTACATATAATAAGCCTATTATGTATTATTTATTAAGAATTAATTTTCGTAAATTAAAAACAAAATGTTTGATGAAGTGACTACTATTTTGGTTCGAAATCTTTTTTAAATAGTGCAGCAGTTTCCTAGTATGAACATATATGTGCTGATGAAAAATATAATCCTGACTTTATGTATGTTTTCAAATTATTTAATCGATTAAAATAGGCCCAACATTTCCACGTTAAAAATTATCATCAAAAGACAAACATTTCCACATACTGCAGTTAAATAAAAAATGAACAATTTTCATTATTGACCAAGTTTTGTACCTACTGTATTTAGATTCGAAAAACTTGTTGAAATTTAGGGCAGTAGTTCTCAAGACGTGAATCATGCACTTGGATTTCAATATCCATCACTAGGTTTGATTTTGAGTGCAGAAGCCGTGTTACGGAAATTATCAACCCACATTAGAATAGTTTTTCGACTGGACTGGCACCATGACGACCGACTTTGTGTAGAAATAAATCACAGATTCGTTACTTTTGAAAAAAGACGCTACGACAAAAGCACGATGATACGCTACCACTGATGATCCATGTTAACTAATCTCAAAATGGCATTAACTAAACAGTTATTTGCCGCAACAATAAACTCTCCAATACTTTTATTATTATTATTTTTTATTTATTTATACGCGAAAAACCTAGGTGGTTATCAACACTTATAACAGCTGAGAAATTACAATACAAAAATAGGTCGTTTTAAGGGCTCACCCTTTAGTTTACGATTTCTTTCCTTACTCAATAATGCAAATATCAAAAATGTAAAAAAATTTAACATTCGAAGTGTAAAATTACCTTTCAAATAAAAGTAATTTCAATAATTTTGGATAATTTATGACGGAAAATCCACGTTATTGTAGAAGCATGTACGCGCCGAATTTGTGTTCCTACTCGAGTGTTTAGCCTGCACTCTGGTGGTTATCACATCAACTTGTTGCTCGCGGAGGAATACTAGAAACATAATATATCCGTTAATGTTGAATGTGTGAGAGAAAGTTGTGTTTTATAAGACATACTACTATACATTGTCACGCATGCACATTTCAGTACGTTTACACTCAGCCCATATTTTCTTCCGCCTTTATAAAGCTGCCCTATATTTGCCGGCGGAAGAATGAAAAACTAGCAAACTCAACGTTAGTAGTGTACAGCTCTGCCACTTGGGAGAGCTGCGGTCAACTCAGAAATATTTTTTCACTCCTGCCGAACCTTAAAAGGTTTGCTCCAGTAAACGAGAAAGCAACCGGAAACGCAACCGCTTCTCACTGTATCCCTATGCCTATCTAAACAGTGCAATTTCTTGCAGCTGAACGCTTTGACATTGCCTCATTTCAAACCATTTTATAAGTCTACCTTTTGTAATTGAGTGTTGAAAAAAAAACTGAATATTCTTTATAAAATTTCGGATCCGGCTTGCAAATTATTTTTCATTATACATTTTGTATTGTGTTAGGAAAAAAATTCAAACTTTGTACTTACAAAATGTCAATTACATAACAAAACAAAAGCATTTAAAAAAATCTAAATTGCAAGACGGATGCGTATTGTGACTGTGCTTAAAATGAGACCTTGTAAACAATTGTATGATAAAAAGTAAACGAAATAAATGGTTTGAAATTTAACATTGCTCTTATGGGATACAAATCCAAGATGGCCACCACTACTGCAAACCCTTAAGAAAACAATATAGGGTGAAAGAGAGCAAGTCTACCGATACAAATAATATTAATCTGTATCAAACTTCATGCAATACTGTATCGAAATAAAACCACGAAATGATTTAGGGGTCATTAGATCTGAGGTGAAGTACATAGTTTGTTTACATCACTTAACTCCATACAGCCGGCACGTGCATCAACGAGCGTGTCGCGTTTCAAAGCCAAAGTGTCGTGTCCCATTACACTGAACAATGTTACACACTTGTGCGGTGGCATGTTTACATCGGTATTTCTTTATTTTGATACCAAAAATACAATACTGGAAGTGTGCTCCATCATCGTACGTACTTCCCCAGTCACAGATGCAGTTACATAACTTCTTTCTTGTACAATCGATTGTGTATCATCTGTGTATAAAGAAAGTTACACCGATTAGAAGTTACCCGTTACACCGTTAGAAGTTACACTGTTTCAACAGTATACCCGCGTCATCAAGCGACAATCTGAAGCTAACACGTGCATAATATAAAGTGAAACATAACCTACAGAAGCAATTCTATGTAGAACGGGAAAGACTTTGATTATTAATTGATTAAAAATTAATTGAAGGGCTGAGAAGCCAAAGGGTACAAGTGACATTTTTTGAATAATGGAGATAAGTGCCGAAACTGGCTCTACGACATTTTAAAATGTTTGTAGCCAAAGCTTTGCCAAGGAATATAACTGTAAGTCTATCATGTGCTGAGATCTAGTGGCGAAGAAAAAAACGACTTCGTAGGAGAACTGTTTAGATTAGAAGCCAAGGGATACATGTGATGCGAGTCGCTTTCCTCTGTATAGGTAATTTACTTATGTTTTATATTATTGCATAACTTCTAATTCCTGTTAACACATTCACAGCTACGCAAATTCGCATTTCCTATGCTAGGAGCTGTCCTTTTATTTTTTTATAATTATAGCCTTAATGAGTAGATATTACTTTATTTTTTTTATTTCTGAACCTTCCTACGTAATAATCACTAATATTTTAAAGCGGACGCACATAGGCTTAAAATTGGCGTCCCTAAAAAAAAAGCACGCCATTCCGCATATTGGGAGTATTTTCAATACATAATGCATTGCGTGCTTCGCACGCCATTCCGACCCCTCGTTAGGGTCCGTCACGAGGCTTTGAACCGGGTACTTCTATGGTATTTCACGTTTTGATCGATTTTGGGGGAAACAAGCGAGCTATAAGGTCGCGTAAAAAAACAAAACGTGCAAAATAACATCTTACATTTATATTTGTAGGAAAAACTGTAAAAACAAATTTATTCTCGTAGGAAAAATCTCAAATAATAGTTACTTCCGGTCAAAAAACGTGCTTCCGGTTGTTGGATTTTTTTGGCTGACGAACTCGTCCGAGCGACGTAGACAACCAACATGTGTACGAAATTTGGACCAAATCGGACATAAAATGCGGCCGCTAGCGTGCGAACACATACATATATATATAATTTTAATGACCCCCCCCCCCCCCCAGTGTTCTGGGGACCATGATCGATGCTCATTTGCTACTCCCGACCTTGTGTCTTACCATAAGGGCCACAGCAATAGCTCATTTTTCCTATGGAAATTCGCTAACAAGCATTCCATCACCGTAAAAATGACAAATGAAGCAATCCATTTTCAAAAACAAATTGCACCGACTAGCCACGTCTACCGAACAACGGTAAAGATGTAAGAGTTAAGTTTTACTTTCATTAGTTTCAACTCGAACCTTCTCGTCTCCCTTTGCAAAGTTGGGGAACGCAGCAGACCCAAAGCAATAAGGAGAACGATAACTTACAGCCTCCTCTCTCCCTTTCTCGTAAGAAATACTGGTCTACTTAAGAGTTCTACAAATCAACTCCTATAAAGTGTACGAGCGTACATACATACGTACGTACGTGAGTAACATATAATATAACAGCTGATTTCATCACATCATCTGTAAACATAGTGTATATTATAGTTCGAGGTTATGTTTACAACTTCAATGATTATAATGTCTTTGTGAAGTTGATTTTTTAAATATGAGCTAAATAACTAATGTATGCTATAATATACATTATAATATTTGGTTTGAGGTTATAAACTACTGTATATATACAACCTTTTATCATCAATAGATTTTTGTATACAAACTTAAAGAAAAGATACCTATTCCAACTTCAGAAACATTCCTACAACTAAACAGCTGATTTTACCCATCATCTGTAATACACAAACCCAATGTAGATTATAGTTATGTTTACAACTTCAATCGTTATAACTTTCTATCATCAATATATTTTGTTTATACAATTTTAAAGAAGAGATACAATATATTCATTTAACTTCGGAAACATTCGTACATCTTCGTATAACATAAACATATTCGATTATTAATTTCTTTACTATAATATTAATTAATACTTCTAAATCATTAAATCTATCAATACGAAATAAAAATCAATGTAAAGATAATATTTGTATCTTTCTTTAAATATATAATAACGTACATAAATACAAAATATTATCAAAAAGGTCTACCGTTTTATAATCCTTATAATTGTACACATTTACCGAGTTAAAAACTCCATCAGCATAGTTATGTAGGCCTAGATAAGTATTCCTTAATGTTGTTTGTAATAGTTTGTTTTTAAATTATGTATTTCTGATGTGCACAGCTAATTAATCAGCCTGTGATTTTTCATGGGGGCTTACTAGTATAAAATATATTTAAACGGCTGATTTCACACTTACCGATAAGACACCGACACGGCACCGACACGATATCGGCACGATGTTGTCGGTCATGAAAACTAACTTAAACTTAAGAGCAGCTTTCACACTCGCCGACATATCGGTGTCGTGTCGATGCAGGCGCCGACATGTCGGCGAGCTGCTGGTCTCCCTTCTTTATCGGTAGGATATCGTCTCAGTTTGTTTACTTGTTGCTATGGTAATCAATCAATAATAATTTGGCCTCGTTAAATATTTTTTTTTCTGTTAGATAAATAATAAATATGTCTCATTTTAAATATGAAGTTGTGACATTAATTAAACTTGTGGAAAGTAAGCCCTGTTTTTTTACTGAAGACATGAACTAACAATTTTTCACCGAATAAAGATATCGGAAAATAATTTTTATAGGCCCATAAATTTTATCAGTATTTATGCAAGGTTAGGCCTAGAAAGTAATTTTAAGTCTAGGCCTAACCTAAAATCATTGTATATATTTTGCCGTTAAGATAGGTAAAATAAATTAAACAAACACACAATAATTTTAGGTTAGGCCTAGACAGTGAACCAACATTTTATGTTTATTGAATGTATTTACAATTAATGGACATTTAACTGTGTTTACCATCTTAGCATTGATGTTATAATTAATTCTACATCTTTATTATAATAACATTAAACGTATGGAAACAGCAAATATTTGTATAAAAAACAATATAATAATAAAAGCCAATTGAAAGATTACAATTAATTATGTGTGTATGTTGCCTTTAAGGCTGGTAAAAGAATTGAAGAAAAGGCGTGATGAACTTCGTTAATGACGGGGTCCCACGACAGCACATTTACTTTTTTTATTAGCTATATATTTTGTTGGCAGACGAATTATGTTCCTTAAACATTTTTTTTTAACATCCTTGTTTGTCCTATGTATTTTTTGGGTCAATCTACACGATAGCTTGTACAATTGGTCGTGTCGGTATCGGCGTCGAGTCGGTGAATGTGAAAGAGGTCTGCCGATATCGTGAAGATATCGGTATTATTGCTGTATCGGGTCGATATCGCGTCGGTACCGAGTCGGCAAGTGTGAAATCAGCCAATGTAGGGCCTATATATACAGGCTGTTTCGTAACTCTTGTCACATATTTTCTGGGATTGTTCCTGGGGTCTTAACAATGTATGCACCGTTATTTAGGAGATAATATTTAGCAACTTTTTTGTCCCTTGTAAATTTTACTTTGAGATAATGAGATTTATAAATTTAAAATTGCTGCCATTTTGAAATGGTACAAAATATAAACTTGATATTTCATACCAAAATCGGTCTTATTAGATGTAACGCATGTACCTAGGTTTGAAATTGATATCTTCAGAGGTTTCTAAAATATAACGTATGAAGTAAAATAAACGGTACCAGGAACTGGCACGTACTTTCTCACAAACATATTTAAATTATTAAATAGATTCACTGTGACTTCATAATAGTAGGTGGTGTAGGAGAGGTGATTTATTAAAGTAGGAGATTAACTAATAAATATTATTATTATTAGCTAAAGAGAAAACTATTCGATCGATTTCGAACAAATTTGCACAAACACGTCAATTAGGCCTGAATAGATGCATGAAAAAATGTTTTTTTGAAAACAAACTATTTTTCGGCCAAAAACCATCCAAAAATCAGTTATTATTATTATTACTATTAATTAGTAGGGCCTACATGGTAGGGTACATTAAGGGCTACAAATAAGCCAAATTTTATCGAAATCGTTAGAGCCGTTTTTACTTTCTCCCCCTTTACCATAGTATATGGAGAAAGTATTGTATTCGTCAACATTTTCGAGTTTGAGTTTTTGGTGGAAATATCCGTTTTGGGTCCCCCTGAACCTAAAAAAGTGGTTTTCGGAGTGATGTCTGTGTGTGTGTCTGTGTGGATGTTATCAGACCTAGAGTCTAAACCAGTCGTCCGATTTTGATGAAATTTGGTATGGAGGTACTAATCCACGGTATCTCGTGGTGTTTTTTTCATTTTTGTGAATTTTGTATTTTTAAGGGTAATGTTCCCATAAAAACCCTTAAAATAAAGGAAAAATCAACTTTTCTCAAAAACGCCTCTAACGATTTTGATTAAAATTTTATAGTTTATTAGGGACCTAAAGTACTATAAACTATAAAATTTTAATCAAAATCGTTCGAGCCGTTTTTGAGAAAAGTTGGTTTTTCCGTTATTTTATGGATTTTTATGGGAAAACAACTTTAATACAAAATCACCTCTCCAACCCCACTCTACAAGTCACAGTGAATCTGTTTAATAATTTAAATATGTTTGTGAGAAAGTATGTGCCAGTTCCTGGTACCGTTCAATTTATAAAAAAATAATATCTGATTTTTAGGTGGTTTTTTGGCCGAAAAGGGGGTTGTTTTTCAAAAGTTTTCAAAAACTTTTTTCGTGCCTCTATACACAGGCCTAATTGACATGTCTGGTGCAAATTTGTTCGAAATTGATAGAATAGTTTTCTCTCTAGCTTCGTATACATACAGAGACATTTTTTTTAAACCACTTTTTTTGGATTAGGGGGTACCAAAACGGATATTTCCACAAAAATCACAACATCGATTTTTTTGCCATTACTATACTTTCTCTATACTATAGTATAGTGAGAAAGTAAAACACATACAGACAGATCTAGACGGAAAACTAAACGTTTTAGGACATACATTCATATGAACTTTTTTCTTCCTTTTTGTACGAGGAATCATATACTTATTTAAACAGATTGTTAATAGATGGCGCTTTTCATTGGGAACCATATAAAATATAATATACAAGTTTTTTTAATCAATTTTTGTAACGAAAACATGAATTTTAAGCTGTTTGTCTATTTTTCGTCAACAGCGGGGAACATTAACGACGGCTAAGGACAGGGGAACGAAATGAGAAAAATTTCACTTAGACCCGTTGTGTTCTAGGATCCACAAATGTGTTAGTTTTTCCTAAATATGCAGCCTCGTCCATTCACTCGCATATATTTGTTGGGCGTTTTTGTCGCGACGCCGATTAGCCTACCTCCATTCCGGGCGTAAGTCTTCAGGTAAAGGGGCTCAAGTGATATTCGTAAATAGATTAGAGCTTCGAAATCCATCTACAAAGACCGTGTGCCTAACTGTTGTCGATCGTGGCAAAACAGAACAAGTTGGACACTTACTCTCAATGGCGGAGGAAGGAATTCGGAACAATGATTGCACACTATTTATTTGACAACCTTTAAAATCTATTTTCAGTTGAGATAAGCGGAGAATATCGCGTGACGTACAAGATAATGGAAACATTCAACGCTTATCATAAACAATTATTGCTTTATTTATACTGGCTATTTGATTTGTTACTTTCTTTCATGCAATCACACGGAGCTGGTTTCTTCGTCACAAAGTTCAATATGGAGATAGTACGAAAACAGTTTACAACTAACATTTAAACTATTTACCCCTTCCAAGCATTAATTATAGAACGCTAGCAGGCTTCGTACGCAGATATGAATTTGAAGTATATAGAGTAACTAGCTGACCCGTACGGCGTTGCCCGTGGTGGTTGGTATTTTCAGTCTTTTTAACGTAATTGTATTCTTTTTAAGTGTTCAGTCAGTGAGTGGTATTTGGCTTTTATATATTTAGATCTTAAATAATGAAAGCACTATTGTCATAATAATAAAAGATCTGAAATTATGATTTTAGTAACTTTGATCCCCCCAAACTCCTCCTAAAATTTCGAAATTTTTCACACCCTTTCTTAGTGAGCACCTATGGCCCTAGAGGAAGCTACATACCAAATTTCATTCCAATCTGTTCGGTTATTTTGGAGAAATCGTGATTTAGTAATGTTTACCCCCCCAAACCCCTCTAAAATTTCGAATTTTTT
>JAGFPH010001715.1:67263-81220 GCA_018207615.1 Philaenus spumarius
CAGTCAGGGATTACAATTTTTTAATTGTTTTTGCCACTTTCAGTAGGAATTACAATGTTTAAACATTTTTTGCCACTTTCAACAGGGATTACACGCGGGTCAATAATTATTTCTTTAAACAATCCCAGTTCCTGCTCGCTTAGTCAACAGTCAGAAATTTTGTATTATACAAACAGTTGCTAATATAACAAGTGCATAAGATTTGTAAACAAGAACCGGATGTACAGCGATTACCATAATGAATGCCGATTGGTTTACCTAAATCCCACGGTCCGATGTGGCCGCAGCCTGTATCCAGCTAACTCTTGAGGAGTTTCACTTTCGTTTCTTCGACTTTCTCACGCAATCGGTCATGATAAATCGATTGTAAGACGGGAGATCGGATAAGACACAGTTGTGTTTTAAGCTGTACCTTGGCGAAGTGAGAATTAACTTCATTATATTTACTGGAAAAATCGTATACCAGAATGGTAATTTGTTCTATATTATATTGTGTTTAAAGTTAAAAATGAATCTTCTATTGAAGCTAATAACTTTTCAAATCGGAGCAAGTAGTATATTTTTCTTCGCCATCTTTTCTCTAAGATTATCAAATCAAATCAAAGTTTACTGCCGAAATATAAAATGCAAGACAACTTCATAATACACATGCACAATCAGTTCATAAATCACTAATCAAGGGAGCGTACAATCAATACAATTACGTGGATTCTTTCGTCATAAATTATTGAAATTACTTTTATTTGAAAGGTAATTAAACTTCAAATGTGGTAAGCTTTTTACATTTTTAGCGAATTTCCATAGGAAAAATGAGCTATTGCAGTGGCCCTTATGGTAAGACCCAACCAAGGTCGGGTGTAGCAAATGAGCACCGATCATGGTCCCCAGAACACGTTTTGGGGTGTCATTAAAAATCATAGCCTATGTATATATGTGTTCGCACTCTAGCGGCCGCATTTTAAGTCCGATTTGGTTGAAATTTGGTACACATGTTGGTTGTCTACGTCGCTCGGACGAGTTCGTTAGCCAAAAAAATCCAACAATCGGAAGCACGTTTTTTGACCGGAAGTAACTATTTTGTGAGATTTTTCCTACGAGAATGAAACTTTTCAGAGCTTTTTCTAAGAATATAAATGTAGGATGTTATTCTGCACATTTCGTTTTTTACGCGACCTTATAGCTCGCTTGGTTCCCCCAAAATCGACCAAAACGTAAAATACCATAAAAGTACCCGGTTCAAAACCAAGTGTTGGAAAATCGCGAGACCACTAGGAGGAAACTACTAATATACTACTAATATATTGCGTACACACAGACAGAGCTGTTCAACGCCTTCATGAGTAGACCTATTTCCCAAATTGTTGGTTGAAACCCTAAAACATAGGCCTGTAGCCTAAACTTAATTTTGGAAATTTCCTCAACTCACGTCAGCGGTTCAGCTGCGTGGTCGAATTATTGAATAAGGAAACAAATTGCAAACTTTGATTTTGAGTTAAGGCTCGACAGACCCAGCCACCATCTTGAATTTCAACTCCCCTAAGAGCAATGTCAAACGGGTAATCAAATTATAAGAGTAATAATGATCAGAAAATTATTCTGAATGTGTCATTTAAAAGGTTAGGACAGTCCGAATGTGGAAATCTTTTAGTTTTTAACAAATTTTGTTCTTTGACTTAATTCAAAATCAAAGTTTGAGATTGTTTTTAATTAATCAATAATGCAAATATCAAAAACGTAAAACCATCACTACATTCGAAGTTTAATTATTATCTTTCAAATAAAAGTAATTTCAATAATTTTGGATCATTTATGATGAAAAAACCCATGTTATTGTGGAAGCATGCATGCGCCGAATTTGTGTTTCTACTGCACTCTGGTGGTTATCACATCAACTTGTTGCTCGCGGAGGAATACTAGGAAAATAATACATCCGTTAATGTTCAATGTGTGAGAGAAAGCTGTGTTTAATAACACATACTACCATACATTATCACGCATGCACATTTCAGTTCGTTTACAGTCAGGGTTACGTCTGTAACCCTCTATTTTCCGCCTTTATGAAGCTGCCCGATATTTGCTAGAGGAAGAATGAAAACTAGCAAACTCAATGTTAGCAGTGTACAGCTCTGCCACTTGGAGAGCTGCGGTCAACTCGGAAATATTTGTTCACTCCTGCCGTGCCTCGAGTCAAAGAATAAATTTGGTTAAAAACAAATTTTAAAAACTAAAATATATCCACATTCGGACTGTCCTAAGCCTTTGAAAAAACCCATTCAGAATAATTTTCCGATCATTATTACTCCCAGTAATGTTATTACCCGTTTATCATTGCTCGTGTGGGAGTTGAAATTCAAGATTGTGGCTGGGTCTGCCGAGCCTTAATATACACGACGGTGCCCACCTTGTGCGTGGTTAATCTACATGCCAATAACTGTCATTTTACAGAATGTAGTAAAAGTTTTAATTTTTAAAATCTCGAAATTATATATTTTCCGCGTACTTTTATTAATTTTTTCAGTAAAAAATGCATTGATCAAGACCTTACAAAGTCTCATTTTAAAAGGGTTTTAATTTTACTACGACTTTTCCTCTGCAAATATAGCGTTTAATGTAATGATTTACAAAACACAAGCAAAAAACTAAACAAATAATTTTTCACGGTTTTTTATGTTTTAAAAATTTCACAATACAAAATCACCGTTTCCGAAGCTGGTATTTCCATCTACAAACTGTTCCTCAAATCATAACGTAGTCGGTTTGCTGTCAAATTTTTTAGCAAAAACTGCTTTTTTTCTCCTATGATTGGTCTCCCATTAAATTTAAAATTCTTACAGTGTTAACATATTTATGTAATTTAAAATTCAGTAATGGTGTATTCCCAGACCAATTCAAAGAAGCAGTTATAATACGAGGGCTATCCAGAAAGTAGATTACCTTTTCGTCTGTGCCCGCAAGGGGCGGGGCTAGCGCGGCCAACTTGGTGTCAGTGCGTTACGCCGCTCAGTCGGCATCTAGCCGTGCTAGTGAGAGGTTCGTGCTGTACTCCGTCGAGTTACTGTGACAGTTTGAAATGTCTGCCTTAATTGAAAATGCCGCGAACTGTGAGGTGCGTGCAGTAATAAGGTTTCTGACTGCAAAAAAACTGTAAACCGATAGAAATCTATCGGCAGCTTTGTGAAGTGTATGGGGACAATATTATCACTGAAAGTGGAGTGCGTCAGTGGGTCATAAAGTTTAAAAATGGCCGAACTAATGTTCACGACGAAGAGCGAAGTGGAAGACCCAGCATAGTGACTGCCGAACTTGTCAAAAAAGTCGATGCCGAAGTCCGTGAAAACCGAAGATTCACAATAACGGAACTCTCTATGAGTTTTACACAAATTTCGCGAAGTTTGTTGCACGAAATCATCACCGAAAAGCTTGGTTACCACAAGTTTTGTGCAAGATGGATACCAAAAATCTTGACTGAGATGCACAAAAATCAGCGAATGACTGCAGCGCTAACGTTTTTGGACGCTTACGATAAAGATGGCGACTCATTACTCGATCGCATCGTTACTGGTGACGAAACATGGGTTAAACATGTGAACTGCGAGACGAAATTGACGAAATTGCAGTCAATGCAGTGGGGCCACACAAATTCCCAAGAAAAACCCAAGAAATGCATCCAAACGACGTCGGTAAGGAAGGTGATGGCGACTGTTTTTTGGGACAGGAAAGGTGTAATTTTTGTGGACTTCCTGGAAAGAGGCACTACAATAAACTCTCAAAGGTATTGCCAAACTCTGCAAAACCTCAGAAGAGCAATACAAAACAAGCGCAGGGGAAAGTTGAGCTCAAAGATCTTGCTGATTCACGACAACGCCCGGCCCCACACGGCAAATGCCACTCGCCAAGTTCTTGGATCCTTTAAGTGGGAGTTGTTTCCTCATCCGCCGTACAGTCCCGACCTGGCACCGAGCGACTTCCACTTATTCCCAGCAATGAAGAAGTGGCTGGCTATGCAGCGTTTTGATGACGACGCACAGCTGCAAGAAGAGGTAACCAAGTGGTTGAAGGCGCAGGCGACCGAATTCTACGATGAAGGAATTTCCAAGCTCGTCCAACGCTACGATAAGTGCCTTAATTTGAATGGTGACTATGTAGAAAAGTAGTATTTAAGTGTGGCTTTCATCTGTATATAATAAAAACAATTTCCAATACTTTGTTTATTTTTAATTCCAAAACGTAATCTACTTTCTGGATAGCCCTCGTACCATTGTATAAGAAAGATGATAAATATTATTGTGGTAATTATAGACCAATAGCATTGCTGTCTGTTTTTGCAAAGATTATTGAAAAATTGATGAAAAAGTCTATAGTGAAATATTTAGAGAAGAACAAATTCTTTAGTAATAGGCAATTCGGGTTTAGGGAGGGGCTAAGCTCGGAAAAAGCTTTAAGTAAATTTGTAACTGATGTTTACGAATCCTTGAATGATGGACTTAAGTAAGACTGCCGATCTTTTTATAGATATCAAAAAAGCATTTGACACTGTAGATCATGACGTCCTTTTGGAAAGATTGTGGTTTGCAGGACTAAGAGGTTTGCCTCATTAATGGTTTGTGAGCTACCTTAGTGGTAGGTCTCAGAGGACCAGATTGGATGGTGTATTGGGAAGTACCAAAGAACTAAAATGTGGAGTACCTCAAGGGTCTGTGCTTGGTGCTGTCCTTTTTATTATACGTATATATAAATGACTTGTGTAAAAGTAAATTCAATGGGGAAATAACAGCTTTTGCGGATGATACTGCATTCTTGTACAGAGGAAAAGATAATGCCGAATTATTATCATTCATAAAAAATTACCTTAAATATTTAAGGTTGTGGTTCTCGAAAAATGATATGGTTCTAAGTGAAGAGAAATCTAATTTTGTTATTTTTCATTTAAAATAAAAGATCAATTACCGCAAAGCTTAGCGTATCACCATTTGTCATGCCTGGAAGCTAATAATATAAATAGATGTCCATGTCCAGTAATTAAAAATATAAATGAAGTAAAATATTTAGAAATTGTAGTAGATCAAAATTTGACTTGGAGGAGTCACATTGATAACTTGTGAAGAACAATGCACTCAATTATTAGAAAATTTTACTTTCTCCGATCAATGTGCCCAACTGAATTGCTTATTCAAATTTATTTTGCACTTGTTCAGTCTCGTATTCAGTATGGCCTGTTATGCTGGGGAGGTACCTATGAGGCGGTTATCAAACCTCAAGTGAAAAGTCAAAAACATATTATAAGAGTAATGGCATTTAAAAATAAAATGGAGCATTCGCTACCACTATTCGGATCATTTGGTATACTTCCACTTAGATACTTGTATGTGTACAAGGTACTTGCAGATTTCTTTAAAGCAAGTGGTGAAATAAATAATGATTACAAACCCCAAAGATATTCTAAACGTAAGATTGTTAATATTTTACCTAAAACAAAACTAACTGCATTCAAATTTGTTTTCTATTTAGACGGGCTAAATTGTTCAATATTTTACCAAAGGAGATCCAGTTGTGCAGTACATATGTTAAGTTTTCAAAATCAGTAAGAGAATGGCTGTTTAGGATAAATGATATTGAGTATCTTTTAAAATAAATGTGGCTGTTATATTGTTTGTATGGAAATTATGTGTTTTGTTTAAGAAGATTGTAAATAGAATTATAAGTATATCATAGGATTGATAAGTTTAGCATTATTTATTAATATTGTTTTTAGCAAGGAGGCTTATTATTTGTATTTTGTTATTATTGATTACACCTTTTAGAATTTAAATTTAAATTTTTATTTAAAAATTAAAATAATTACTTGTTAAGTGCTAAGTGTAAAGGGCACCTCAGAAAGATTTATTCTTTCCTTTTTTCTTTCTAACTCAAGTGATAAAAAAGAGGTAAATCCTAAGCAGGCTTATCCTAAGGATTACCTAATTTTCCATGTGTTAAGTTATGTAGAAGAATTGTAATTGGTTTGTTGTTTTGTTTTGTTTTTTGATGTAAATACAATGTTATATAGTTATGTATGTATGTTACACATGGAAAATAAAAATATCTAATATCTAATTATATTTCTCTTATAAATGTAGTACATACAAAGAAATTAAACATGGTATTAGCTTCAATTACTTAGTGATATACACCTGATTCAGTTAATTTTAACAAGTGTGCTTATTGTAGTTATACAATTTTAATTTGTACATTTGTGGTGGAACAGACTCCTGTAAGTTTACTACATTTAAAAAAAAATGTAAATCGTTAAACTGCAAAAAGATTGTGTACAATGCATTTCAAATATCATTACCGTGAAGTTGAATGCAATGTTGTAAAATAACCCTCAAGCGGCCTGAAGGCTCCCCTATAGAAACCCTATGGGTCGGCTTAGGGTAAATCGTTTTTCGATCTTTAAAGGGCATTATTTTTAGATTTACCACACGGTCGGCAAAAATTTAACATAATACGGACAAAATCTATTCCCTGCTGAAACGGGGAAAAATCGTTCAGCGTCATATTTACACTGTGTTTAAAGCAACGTGAAGCTAATTTCTAGAGTATTTTTAGGTTGAAAACGTATTACATTTGGTAAAATAACTATATGGATATTACATTGGGTACATTGGTCTTAGCTAGGCATTAACTAATTAATTTTAATAATAATAGGCATTATTTAATTACAAAAAAAAAAAAAACACTTTGTAAGTAAAATTAAATAAATTACCGCTTAAGTTAATACTCCGTTAATTATTTTGTATTTAAACATCTAAATTTATTTACAGATTGCCAATAATAAGAAAACTCCACCTGTTGGCATTGCTAAAAATTAAAAATGTAAATGCTACTATGTATTGGACAGTAAAGTTACACAAGAAAATGTAATTGTAGAGGTTGTAACCAAGTTTAGTACCAGTAGTAACAAATCATTTAAGTTTAGGTTTACTGTAAGAAGTAGTTCTTGGTTTAAAACATGGTTGTTGTTCTTGGCAACGTCACTTCCTAAAGATCATGTACAAATGTTCCTGCCACAGGAAATTAAAATGTAGTCTCTAATATTGAAATATATACTGTACAAGCTGACCCGTACGGCGTTGCCCGTGGTTGTTGGTATTTTCAGACTTTTTAACGTAATTTTATTATTTTTATGTGTTCAGTCAGCGAGTGGTATTTGGCTTTTATATATATAGATCTTAAATAATAACAGCACTATTGTCATAATAATAAAAGATCTGAAATTATGATTTTAGTAACTTTGATCCCCCCAAACCCCTCCTAAAATTTCGAAATTTTTCATACCCTTTCTTAGTGAGCACCTATGGCCCTAGAGGAAACTACATACCAAATTTCATTCCAATCAGTTCGGTAGTTTTGAAGAAATCGTGATTTAATAACTTTGATCCCCCAAATCCCCCTAAAATTTCGAATTTTTTGAAACCCTTTATTGGCGAGCGCCTATGGCCCTAGAGGAAGCTACATACCAAATTTCATTCCAATCTGTTCGGTAATTTTGGAGAAATCGTGATTTAGTAATTTTTAAAACCCAAACCCCCCTAGAATTTCCAATTTTTTAAAACCCTTTTTTAGTGAACACTTATGGCCCTAGAGGAAGCTACATACCAAACCAAATTTCATTCAAATCCGTTCGGTAGTTTTGAAGAAATCGTGATTTAATAACTTTGATCCCCGCAAACCCACCCTAAAATTTCGAATGTTTTGACACCCTTTCTTAGCGAGCGCCTATGGCCTTAGAGGAAGCTACATACCAAATTTCATTCCAATCTGTTCGGTAATTTTGGAAAAATCGTGATTTAGTCGTTTTTACCCCCAAACCCCCCTAAAATTTCCAATTTTTTAAAACCTGTTTTTAGTGAACACTTATGGCCCTAGAGGAAGCTACATACCAACTTTCATTCCAATCCGTTCGGTAGTTTTGAAGAAATCGTGATTTAATAACTTTGATCCCCCCAAACCCCCACCCCTAAAATTTCGAATTTTTGCAAACCATTTCTTAGTAAGCACCTATGGCTCTAGAGGAAGCTACATACGAAACTTAATTCCAATCCGTTCGGTAGTTTTGAAGAAATCGTTTTTTAATAACTTAACAATGTAGTCTCTAATATTGAAATATATACTGTATTGCTACGAACTTTGGTTTCTTTATGTTTCAGAAAAATCTTTAGACACCAACTATTCAAGTTTAAATCTAAACAAAGTAAGCAAACATTAAGTACTTTCGACAGACCTCTGTGAAATTAATTTAGTCTTTTAATACTAACTACAATTATTGTAAACGAAACTACGAGCTTTGAGTTTATGAGAGGAACTTAACAGGCGTGAATACACAGTAAGGAAGTCTTATGATCAATGCTAAAGTTGTTTTTAGAAGCAATGATTAGTGTATTTTAACGATATATTCAAGTATACAGGGGTAGTGAAAAGTCCCGGAACGTACTAATATTTGTTTAACCGTTACAGATGGAACAACATAACTTGGTACACTGTTACTGGGCATAAAACACTATTTTACCACAATTTCAATGAGCCACTACCACTTCGGGGGGACGGCCCACAAGGAATCAGAAGAAAATCTTAAATGAGAGCGTGGGTTGAGTTGTACATCAAATTAAAGGTCTAATTTAGTAGAATACAATGCCGCAAATCCGACTTCCCTAAACAAAATGGCGGCCCTAAACGTGTTGAAATAAATCGACATAAAGATGCTAATATCTCGAAAAGGAAGAATTTTTAGAAAGAATTTCAAGAGACAAAAAATGTTTATTTTAAAGTGTTTGACCTAAAAAATTTCTTCCAAATCGATTTCGTAAATTTTATTTTTACTCCTCCCATCTTAGAAAATTTTGTAAAAAATAAAATTTACGAAATCGATTTTGAGCAATTGTTTAGTTCAAGCACTTTGAAATAAACATTTTTTTGTCTCTTGAATTTTTTTCTAAAATCTCTTCCTTTTCGAGATATCAGCAACTTTATGTCGATTTATTTCAACACGTTTAGGGCCGCCATTTTGTTTAGGGTGAACCTTTTGAAGTCGGATTTGCGGCATTGTATTCTACTAAATTAGACCTTTAATTTGATGTACAACTCAACCCATGCTCTCATTTAACATTTTCTTCTGACTCCTTGTGGGCCGTCCCCCTTAAGTGGTAGCGGCTCATTGAAATTATGGTAAAATAGTGTTTTATGCCCAGTAACAGTGTACCAAGTTATATAGTTACATCTGTAACGGTTAAAAAAATATTAACCCGTTCCGGCACTTTTCACCATCCCCGTAGATAAAAAGTGTTATGATACGGAGCCAACAAAATATAGTCATTAAACATTCAGGCTTCCAACGATGTTTCCCGAATGTACGCGGAAAAAGCCGAAGCGGAGATTAAAAGACGTTGCTCGACGGAACACACCCGTCACGTCACGGCACCGCGGTATGCTCTAAGGAGCAATCAAATAGTATTTTCCTGCCGTGACGTGACGTGACGGGTGTGTATAGCCGCACCTTTACGAGCATTGACTCCAAACTTTCAGGAAGTTATATTGGGCTAATTCAGCACCTTTTAGGGGTATGCATGAATTTTACCTTTATTCGGTTAAGTGGGGGGGGGGGCGTGATTCGCAGTATTTTCCATATACAATGAATTGCGTGCTACGCACTTCAACCCCCGTATTGGGAGTATTTTCAATACACAATGCATTGCGTGCTATGCATGTATTTATTGTATAGCCGCACCATTCATAATTTAGCCTCAGCACTGACTGATGGAGATGGAATTAACCAATCAGTTATGAAACCATTAGGTTTGATATTGTAACGGCGTCACAGGTACGCACTCGGTTATTTGAACGTTTAACAGCTCCATTAAGTATGTAAAGGACGAGTTGGTAATAAAACGTGGTGGACTGTAAAGTCTAATTGTTTATGTCAAGCGGGTTCAAGAATCTCTCGAAAACTATTTTAGCTTTGACAATAACTTTAAATCCTAAATACCTTTCCAGTTGTATGCGATTACCTGAACAAATAAATGCTGATGATTAATTTTCTTTTTAAATCCACTCCACTACTGTTACCACTAAAAGAGCAATGCTAAACGGGTAATAAGATTACTGGAGTAATAATGATCAGACAATTATTTTGAATGTGTCTTTTTAAAGGTTAGGACAGTCCGAATGTAGATATCTTTGAGTTTATAGTTAAATCTGTTCTTTGACTTAACTCAAAATCAAAGTTTGCTATTCGTATCCTTATTCAATGACTACGGAAAAACCCTGCGTGCTCCGCACGCCAACCCCGTTGGAACCTTCTATACACATAATCATGTTATGTTTTCTTCATAATAAAGGTGTAGGATTAATAACAAACCCAAAGCTAAGATGGTAAATAATGTTAAATGCGCAAATCAAATTATTTCGGATATTTTACAACAGCAGTTATAATAAAGGTTAACAGAACCAGCAAGGTTCAGGTCTACACCTTAATAAAAACCTGAAATAAAAGTTAGAAATACAATTGCTTCAAAGTTTGAAATCAGCTGTTAATGGAAATATTAGAGCAAACAGCTGGTTTATCTGTTATTTTATTAAATTGGTTGCTATGATAATTAATGTAAATACAGTCAAGAAATATGTGTTGGTTCATCAGTCTAGGCCTAACCTATGAATTTGTCCAACTAAATTTACAAATATTTAAATAAAAATGTTTTTATCGAAATTAATAACAGCCTATGTTACTCATGGATAGTGTAGCTTTTTATTAGTAAAACTATGTTTTCAATCGGTTCAGTAGTTCCAGCGATTACCCTCTACGTACATACAAACAAAGAAACAAATCTTACCTCTTTATGATTATAGTATAGATACAAATATCACAAATGTAAAAAGATCACCACATTCGAAGTTTAATTATCCATCAAATAAAAGTCATTTCAATAATTTTTGATAACTTTTGACGAAAAAATCCACTTTATTGTGGAAGCATGTACACAGAATTTGCGATCCTATTCGAGTGTTTAGCCTGCACTCTGGTGGTTATCACGTCAACTTGTTGCTCGCGGAGGAATACTGGAAAAATAATATATCCGTTAATGTTCAATGTGTGAGAGAAAGCTGTGTTTAATAACACATACTACCATACATTGTCACGCATGCACATTTCAGTACGTTTACAGTCAGGGTTACGTCTGTAACCATCTACTTTCCGCCTTCATGAAGCTGCCCTATATTTCATAGTGGAAGAATGCAAAACTAGTAAACTCAATGATAGTAGTATCATTGTATTTGGATAACCTAATAGAAGTACGATCCAATGCAATATTTCGTTCCTCTGGAAATTCGACGATAGTGGCGCTATCTATTGGGGAAACGACGGAAGCTGTGTGAAACACCAATGCTACCAATGATTTCTCCCTAGCGCTACCTCGCGGCGCGATCATGTACTATTTTCCCGACAACCTAATTTTCGCCACACTGCTGCCGTATGGATGCAAGATCTATTTATTATTCATGATCTATGGTACTATACAGCTCTGCGGTCAACTCAGAAATATTTGTTCAGTCCTCGTACCTTAAGAAAATAAGTTTCATACATTAAAAAGCACTTACATTTAAAAAAAGAATAGAATATGTACAAAATAGAATAGTTATCTAGGCGCGTACAATGCACTTCCTGTGTAATATAGAAGCTGAAATGAAAGAGCCCCGAATATAGACCAAACGGACCGAAGTGAGCCGAATCTTATAAATCACCAGTTATGATACCTTTTCGGGGTACTGGCTAAGGGCAGGAAACGAAAGCAAGAAGACCTTAAAAGGGTTTGGTGGACCAAGGTCGTTATTCCTACGTTGTCACCAGTACAACACCTCGCGGCTTCCGGTGTCTTGCCCATGGCCTTGGCACGACTACTTGTTACATACTTGCATTATGCAGTTTGAGTAAAAATTTGAATTCCCTACATGTTCGTCATTCAATTGTTAGTTAGATAATTTAAAGTAGAAGAATATATTTCAGATAGAAAGCGTTACTTTCGTCTACCTATGGAGTTTGAGTTTTTACCGATTTCGTCGCTTATTGTAAACTCATTGTACACAGCTGGAAATTTTACTTTCGAGCTAACCTTCTTTCTTCCTCCATCGTTAAAGTCTCTTTTCCACTAGAACCTTATATTAGTCCGTAAAACGAAACTGGGCCATTTCATTGCCTCGACCGCGGATTGCAAAGTGGGCGCAGTAAATTCGCAACTCCAATTTAAGGCGATGCCGACTGCGACCGAAAACCAACTCATTTCTACTAAAATGGAAAGATAGGCTCGGACAAGTATCGCGGTCACAAGAGTAAAATCTGCGTTAAAGATACTTTTGATCTTATTTGGGCTACTAATTATGTAGGCCCTACTGATCAGCTGGCCGGTAAACATTTTACATTGTAGCCTAATGGTTAAAATGAAAATATTAGAAGAACACTTGTTACATAAAATTAAAAATATGTTGACCTAAAAATAACAATTTTAAATTAACCTTTTCAGACATATTATCTATAGCCTACATATAAATCAAATTGAAGAGTCTGTCCGCGATTTCAAAATATAACCTTTTTTCTAAGCTCATATGCTTATTCACCCATTACCAAAACCTAAACACACATTTATAAATTTGTTGTCCGGACTAACCTCTGAAATGGCTGAACCGATTTTGACGAAACTTTCATTAACATTTAAAGGACTTTTCAGAGAATACTTTAGCCTGCTTTTTATTCCAAAAATAATTAAAATTCCTGTTAAAAAATATAGTACATACAAAATTAGGGAATTTATAGACAAATGTTGGGGGTATTGCGTGTCTATTTCTATATATGTCTTACATTATGTACAGGTCACAGCTACAACCACCACCAAACTTATATCCAAGTGCCCTTGTCCTAATGAATCATAATTTCCGTAAAAATTCGGATTAAAAATTTAAAAAAAATATGGACAAAATTATGGATTTTGTGGACAAATGTTGGGGGTATTGCGTGTCTATTTCGATATATGTCTTACATTATGTACGGGTCACAGCTACAACCACCACCAAACTTATATCCAAGTGCCCTTGTCCTAATAAACCATAATTTCCGTAAAAAATCGTATTAAAATTTAAAAAATTATGGACCAAATTAGGGATTTTGTGGACAAATGTTGGGGGTATTGCGTGTCTATTTCTATATATGTCTTACATTATGTACAGGTCACAGCTACAACCACCACCAAACTTATATCCAAGTGCCCTTGTCCTAATGAATCATAATTTCCGTAAAAATTCGGATTAAAAAGTTTAAAAAAATATGGACAAAATTATGGATTTTGTGGACAAATGTTGGGGGTATTGCGTGTCTATTTCTATATATGTCTTAACATTATGTACATGGTCCCCCCCCCCCCCCCCCGAACTTAGATCCAAATGCCTCTGCCTTAATCAATCATCATTTCCGTAAAAATTCCTATTTAAAAATTATTTTTAAAACACCAGCACAAACAGCTACGGCTGACTCAAAATCCATTGTTCATCTGATGATATGCGTACCACAACTTGCTCCAACAGACATTCGACTGTGTGTTAACAACACCCAACTTGTCGGGTTCGACATCAGGTCAAGTTCGATAGTGTGTAGGGGCTTTTAAGGTGTGACGTCCCACGCGGTCCCAAGTCAAACATACATATACAGTACTACTACTTGCAGAAAATAAACAAACACAAAATAAACACAGTGATATTTAAGTGTTTATACAGCACTAGCTGGCCTGATCCGGCTTTGCAGGGATTGACAAATCAAAGTTAATTGTATATTAACAAAAAAAAAAAAATATCAATAAATATATTATACTATGTATTTCTTATGGAGATTTTTAGGAAATTTGACCCCCCCCCCTATCTCCCAAAATACTCCCAATAC